>SSNP01000013.1:1223432-1455520 GCA_006937955.1 Pachypanchax playfairii | reverse complement strand
CGTTGCTCCCACGAAAGTGAAGGTTATCTCTGGAAGGAAAAAGTCTCCATGGAGAAATTCCACACAGGTGAAAAATGAAAAGAGGGAGTGTCGTAAAGCTGAGCGCAGATGGAGAAAAACTATTCTGCAGGTTTATTATGACATCTATAAAGAGAAACTTCATCTTTATAATCTACAGCTGAGGAATGCAAGGAATGCATATTTTTCTGACATCATCTCTAAAAACAGTCATAACGCTCGGGCCTTATTTGCTACAGTCGACAGGCTAACAAACCCTCCTGTTTCAGTAGCTCCAGAACTTTGTTCCATCAAGGCCTGCAATGACTTTGCTAAATTCTTCACTGAGAAAATTCAAAATATTAGACAAGCAATTAGCTCATCAACAGCAGGTTCAGGTCATGTTCTGTGTCCACAGAGTCCAAACACCATGACACAGTTTTATCCCATTAACAGCAAAGATCTGGAGGACATCTTAGGTCAACTGAACTCCTCCTCTTGCTGTCTGGACATCCTGCCCACTGGTTTTCTAAAAAAGGTCTCAAAGACCTTAGAGCCAGATCTGCTACAGATTGTGAACTCGTCTTTAACGACGGGTGTTTTCCCAGAACTGCTGAAAACAGCCGTTATTAAACCCCTACTAAAAAGGGACAATCTAGACAAAACACAGATGATTAACTACAGGCCGATCTCCAATCTTCCGTTCTTGAGTAAAATCATTGAAAAAGCAGTTTATCATCAGCTAAATGACTTTATTAGACAAAACAACTGCTATGATGTCTTCCAGTCAGGTTTTAGACAGCACCACAGCACCGAGACTGCTCTGACCAAAGTTATTAATGATATATGTCTGAACACAGATGGTGGAAAAATGTCGGTGTTGGTTCTACTGGATCTCAGTGCTGCGTTTGATACAGTCGACCACATTATATTACTACAACGACTGGAGAACTGGGTGGGTCTTTCTGGTCCTGTACTAAACTGGTTTAAAACATACTTGGAGAACAGGAAGTATTTTGTGTCAGTAGGTAATTTTACATCTGAGCAGACCAGAATTACTTGTGGAGTTCCCCAGGGTTCCATCCTGGGGCCTCTTCTGTTTAACATCTACATGCTCCCACTGGCCCAGGTCATAAGGAGCAATAATGTTAGTTACCATAGCTACGCCGATGACACACAGCTATATATCACAATGTCACCAGGAGACCGAGGTCCTGTACTGGCTCTCAGTAAATGCGTTGAGGAGATTAATGACTGGATGTGCCTCAACTTCCTTCAGCTGAACAAAAATAAAACTGAGGTGATTGTTTTTGGAGCCAAAGAGAAACGACTGCAGGTCACCACAGAGCTTCAGTCAATACACCTAAAAACCACCAACCAGGCCAGAAATCTGGGTGTAGTGATGGACTCAGACCTAAACTTTGAAAAACACATTAAGGCAATCTCTAAATCAGCCTATTATCACCTGAAGAACATCTCTAGGATAAAAGATTTAATGTCCCAACAAAACCTGGAAAAACTAGTCCATGCATTCATCTTCAGTCGGCTTGATTATTGTAACAGCATCTTTACTGGTCTTCCTAAAAAATCAGTTAAACAGTTGCAGCTCATTCAGAACTCTGCTGCTAGAGTTCTCACTAAAACCAGAAAAGTGGACCACATCAGTCCAGTTCTGAGGTCTTTACACTGGCTGCCTGTCCGTCAGAGGATAGACTTTAAAGTTCTATTGCTGGTCTATAAAGCTCTGAATGGTTTAGGACCAAAATACATCAGTGACCTCCTGACCCAGTATGAACCTACAAGACTCCTCAGGTCTTCTGGATCTGGTCTTTTATCAGTTCCCAGAGTCAGAACCAGACATGGAGAAGCTGCTTTCAGCTTCTATGCTCCACATTCCTGGAACAAACTCCCAGAAAGCCTCAGATCAGCTGAAACACTCAGTTTATTTAAATCAAGGTTAAAGACCCACCTGTTCTCCGCTGCATTTACATAAAGTTTCATTAGAAAGTCCAAATCCACACGGTTGCTTTTAAGCTGTCCTTTGTTCTAATTCTGTTTATTTAAATCATGTTTTCATTCTTTTACTTATGCTTTTGTTTCATGTAAAGCACTTTGAATTGTCCTGTACATGAATTGTGCTATACAAATAAACTTGCCTTGCCTTGCCTTGCCTTGAGTGTTTGTAAATATAGAAGTGGGAGTGAACAAAGGATTCTTTATGAAAAATTGATTAAATTGTGTCTGAAATTTATTCAAATTTAATAATGTGGAACAATTGAAATACTTCCCATTGCATTTAGTTACAGTATTTATTGTGTTTACAAATCTTCAGAGATTATGAGATGAAGTTATCATACGTTCTTCACCGTTTATCAAGATGTCAATGAAGCAAGAAGAAAACTTTCAGCGGACTCGTGTTTACTGGGTCTGAGCAGTATTTTAAACTCATGATATCTGAATAAACTGTCTTACAGGGCTGTAACCAATCAGGGATTCAGCACGCCATCAAGCATCACCAGGCTTTCCATACGGAGCCTCACTGCATCACAATCAGCTTGATCACGTGGAAGGCCTGGTGAGAAACCCAGAATATTAACCAAACTCTTAAAAAAACAAGTTTGGAAACATTTTTTCTGTCAATTATTTCTACACAATGTCAATTAGTTTTGTATTTTTTCTTAAAAGGGAGAAATTATTGACCTTAAATAATGTTTCCTGGTATTTTTTGAGGAGTTTGAGCTGTCATGAAAAAGCCAATTTGATTTGGTTCCCAGTGTGTAAATTTGGAGAGAAACTCAACCCAGAAGTCAGTTTTTATGGATTAGTTTATTATTTAGACACCTATGTCACCATAGATGTTTTTACAATCAATAGACTTTAGTTATTTCCTTTCCAGTGTTTCTGTAGTTGAATTATGGCACATTTTAAGACTAGATACTTGTGTCTTGTATTTGGTTACATACTGAATGAAAGCCTGTGTGTGTATGTCCATGTCTCCTTGTAACAGGTGCTTTGAATGTAACGAGGAGCTCTCAACTCACTGCAACAAGAAGGCTTTGGCTCAGACCCTCGACTTTTTACAAAAGCACTCTGTCAAGGCAACATCTGGTAAGCTGGACCGTCTCGACGGGCCGACTGATGCTGAGTCTCGGCTCAGCTGACTCCCCATCCTATTAACAGTGCATTGGGACAAAGATGAACTGAAGGCAGTAAAAGATATCGAGGTGGAAAAACAATCTACACACACATCTTAAGTTCATAGCTGTTGAGAATTAACAAGTCAAGGTGTTTAACTTGGTAAACTATTAGTGGAAAGTTTAGATATTTATATGAAAGGTTGTTTACTTTGGAGGGACTTTATATTTTAAACCGATGGATCATTTCTCTGTACGTTCGTCCACAACAGGTGAGCAGGTGTGCAAGCACATGTGGTGGGGTCATCAGAGTTGGCGTGCATTGTGAGCAGATGTCTTTATCTGCACAGTTTGAACATTTTGTTGTGAGAAAAATGTGCTGTGCGAGATCTTTGAATGGTTTTATACTGTGTCGGTTTGTATTGTTGTTGTTATAGAAAAGGTATTGTTCCAGATGTTTGTGCAGAAGTCAAAGGATACACAAAGAGTCAGCTCAGATACCTCATCTACATTTGTTGAATCAGGCCTTGAATTTATAATGTTTAGACTTTACAGCTTATGAAGTTAGTCATTTTCCTCATGTCATCGAACAGTTTTGTTACTGATCTTTTAATTTTGATTTTATAGATGTTAACTTCTAGTAATATAGGAACTGTTCTTTCCCAAGTCCAAACGTTGGATTTATTGTTATTATGTGATATAAACTGGGTGGATGATTCGTTTGAGTCTGTGGAAGTAAATTGTTTGTTTTGTAAATTCGGGGTTGGAGTTTATTTACAAGGTGCTGGAGAAGATTTTGTAATTTGAATCCGTTTCGACTCAGCTGTTAGTGTTTTGTTTATTGTGATATTATTACAGTATTTTTGATTATTTGAGGATAATAAGAAAGGTAAATCAGGAAGTGACACTTTTATTGTCTTCTATTTCTATTCAGGATTTGTAGTAAAGGCCAGTTTGGATCATTTTACTAAGAACTGTAGCTGATAATAATAAATAGTAATATTGAGTATTTGGAGTGTTTAGTCTAAGGGCTGTAGTCTGTTCAAGCTAAGATTTTTATTTAGCAATCTTTAATCATCTATATTTTGCACATCAACCAAAACTTGGTCTGCTTTAACTTTTGAATCAAAACGGAAAGAACTTACCAGAAAAAGCAAGTTCTGTTTACTTTTCATCTGGTTTGTGTGGTTCCAGGACTTGGCAGTAATACACCTGCTCCCCCTTGTGGCAGATGTTATGTCACCTTCAGAAGCATCTTCAACAAATCACAAAACAGGTTGAAGAAGTAAAATAAAACCTCAAAACAGCCAAATCAGTTCATTCCCTTTACAATGAAAACTATTGATGTACCCGTTTTTGTTGAAAAGGAGTCTGAGATACAGATGCTTAAATTTAACAGCCATACTCAAGATTTTCAGTGATGGCCTTTTAACCCAAGTCAGGCCACCTGAGCCCTCCTCAGTCAGTCATCCATATAAATGTGTCTCCCCTCAATCCTCTCATGTACTTCATCCACCTTCTGTTCCTGCCTCCCTGTGCCTCCCCTGCTCTGTTGGTATACTGAGACCCCCTAACAGACTGTAGCTTATCAGGGTGGTGGGCATCAGCTCTTTTGGTCTCACTGGTTGTCTCAGTGTAGCCCACTGCCCGGTGCCCAGTGGCCAGAGGCCAGTTGCCCAGGCCCAGTCAGGCTGGTCCCCCATGTTTACCAATGCTAAAGAATTACATGACTGCCTCTGCAGCAATCCCTCACCCTCACCCCCACCTTGTACATCGCATGACTGCACATATTAGAGGAATTAAGCGCTTGAGTGATGCTTCCCGCCTGGGTTCCCTGAAGAACAAGAGCAGCTGCGTAGGGTCCAGCCTCTGCTCTGTCGTTCTTTGTCTTTCCATCGCTATCTGTTTCTTTTCCTTGCATCCTCCATTGAGTTGCTGTGTGTTTCACCACCTCTGGGCCTGTGTGCTGCACTAGTGGGAGCCAGGGTCCTCAACAAGTCAGAGTGACTGGATTCTAACAGCTGGAGCGCCCTAACTCTCAGCGGACACACACGTAAAGACAGAACGGCTGAACAGATGATGTTGAAAATAATTTCCCTCCCAAAAAACAAACCATTTTCTTCCAGTCTGAGCTGAACACATAGTTTTTACAAATGAGAATAAACTTATCTGGACCTTATCTGGACAGTTCACCCTTAAGCACTCAGGTTTACTATACAAGTACATGTTGCTGTACTTTAAAAAAAGGGTTTCTTTGGACAAATGTGATGTCAGCGTAGAAAGAAATAACACTAATAAGTTTGGTTGGCAAATGAACAGAATTTCAGCTTGTTTTTCTCAGATGCCCTGATTTCTTACACAGAGTATGCTTGAATAAGTAGAATATACTGTGTACTTTCAAGTATTTGAAGTGAAGCCCTGTTCTGTGGCGTCAGACACCAAGACAAGAAGTGTCCATCTACATCGTTCCTATATGTGCCCTCTTTAATTTACCTGTCACCTTTCCTGCCAGTCTGTTGTTCCACACCGGTCAGCAAATGGGTAAAGAAGCGGCCAGCCATTGTTACGGCAAAGTAGATAGTTGTTGCCGGTTAAGGAGCTTGTGAAATTGCATTTCAGTGTGAAGGCCAGATTTTCTTAAGAAGCTGTTGTTGTGTTGTTTTTCCTATAGACCTCAAGCACAAAGGAGCCACTGCAGGGTCTTTTTGAAACCCCAGAATCTATAATAATTTTGCACAACAACAGCTCAGGGAAGAAAGAAAGTTGATTAACTGTGCTCTCTCACCATCAAGGCCTTCAGCTCAAGTGCCAGTGTCCCAGTAAAAAGCAAATTGACTTCAGGGAGCCGGGCTGCAGCTTGTTACGCAGCTGGGGAGTCTTTGTGGAGTAAATTAAAATGTTGGTACTGAAAAGACATTGTAACTTGTTTCACATTGAAATTTGACAATTGTTTTTTGTTTTGGAGATGTTGCTGTTATTTCTACCATTGTTTTGCATGAATATGCATATTATTATGCTTTATTTGTATTACGTATTTTGTTCTTTTTTCTTTGCCATCATGCTGCAGCTTCGTTATCAAAAATGTATTATCACTTTGACCACCAGTGTTTATTGTAATAAATATAATGTTGAGATTCCCTTTTAAACTATTACAAACCATCAAGAAGTCAAAATAGATTTTAAGGTAAAGGTGATGTATACATACGTATACACACACTGTTTACACATCTGTGCCTATTTACACTGATCGAGTAAAAAATCCGTACGTGGTGTTTTTTAAAAAGCAATATTTGAATTTACAGCACCAAGTTAAGAACAGTGTGAACCAGTAAGAAATGAAAGAATGATCTGAGGTGTTTTTTTTATATCTTTTAGTGAGGAAAATGTCCCAGTAGTTCACATGGAGGTGTGGAACATAAAATTTACTGGAACCAGCCACCAGGGGTTTGGTCATTTGGCTTCAACTTCTGATTTCCAGTCAGATGTCAAGTAAACATTGATGGTTTCAACAGATTGATGCTTTCCTTTTTATTTGAGACTAAAACTCAATTTTATATTAACGTACTCTCACATACCTGGTTCCTCTTGTTCTGGCTGTTAGAACTGGTACAGCAGTCTTTAGTAACTGTCACTTTAGCTTGCCTAGTCTGCAGCTAGATGCTTGTCTCCGTCATGATGCTCCTGTTGAAGTAATCAGGAGGCATTCTGTCTTTATTACCACCATCACAGAGGAAAAGTAGGCCAGAAAGTGGATAGTAAAATCTGTTTGCTTATGTGTGTGTATCTGGAAGTAACATGTCAGTGGGTTCTCTTGGCCTCAGATGGCAAGAAAACAAGCTTTTTATGCCCTACAGTCACAACAAATTAGTGAATGAATAAGACATTTGGTGTTGCCTGGCCTTCCTCTTGACTGCCTGCTCTGCATGAAGTGAGCTGGCCTTGGCCCTCCACACTGCTGCGCCGTAACTGAACATGGATGCGTGGATGAAGCCAACTGGCTGTATGATTTGACAGCCTCTCAAGCCAACTGTGAAGCATATTAAAGAAGCTGCTAAAAGTCTATTTGAAATGATCCTCTTGCAGACCCTTGTTGTTGTTGTTTTGAATTAGATCAGTTTAATTTTTCACATCAAGTGGCTGCAAGGCACAAAAATGCCATCGTGGGTGGTGCACAAAAAGGCGGCAGATGTTGAAACAAGCAATAACGTTTGTTGTTGCATCGTGATATCAAACGAGCCTAGATGAAAGCCAGTCATGACGTTCATGTAGTGCAGTACACGTCTTATAAAACAGTCTGTACTTAAAAGTACAGTGAACTGTGTGTATCAGTAACATTTCATGTACTCTTGTTCTAGTCTTTGTAAACAGGTTTCATGTTTCTTCGTACGTTTCTTGTGTGAAAAAGATCAAGGAGTACAGAAAGTGTTGGTGTACTTGCATGTGTGTGGATGAGCTTGGGTACTTTGGTACTTTCATCTTCCCTGGGGAAAGGCTCCACAGTGTCACTGCTGCCCACACTCGGTGGCTGAGCAAGGAGGGCCAGGTGGTGGTGCCGAGTGCAGCACACTCAAGCGTGGATGCAGCGCATGCTGACATTTGCCTTCTCTGACTGCTGCAGGGACAAGAAAAATCTGCTTTTCCATATGCTTGTGCTCGTTACAACCCTCCGCCCCCCTGCTTTCCTGCACTGCCCTCTTCTGTCCACCGCCCCCCTTCCTCCAGTATCAACCAGATGGCTCCCTGAACATTGTTTACCTTGGGTGATGGTCCCAGATGCAGTGTGTCTCCATCAGCATCCCCATTCCGCCCGTTTGTTTTCCTCATTCCTTTGCACTCCTTCCTAACTGCCAATCAACTCAGCTTGTAGAAAGTCTGATGACTGTGTCTCTGTTCACAAACACCACAACAACTAGACATATACATTTACACAAATAATTTACTCATTTCTTTCTTTTTCTCTCATGTGATCCTTTCACACCTTTCTAGTTTCACACCAAATCTAAAAATACTATTTTCTTAACTTCTCCATGTCTGCTCTGTTTTCCATGTATTTGTGTGTGCTGACATATGGGAGATCCCTTATGGCTGCATACTGAAGATGAAAATAGGCTTCCAGATGTTGCAAGCACAGAGGGTCAGATGCATTTAGCACCACTGGATGGAGTCCCTGAACAGCATGTCATCCTGACAAGCTGCACCTCACCCTTATGCTGATCCCTAAACTCCAGGACATGTCAAAAGATGTGCACAGTATTTTTCATGCACTGAACAGTAAAGTAATGCAAAGTTAAAACGTTTTTTTTTGTTGTTGTATTATCTCTTTTTTCTGGTTCTGTTTTTATATTTATTGGAAAGAAAAACTTCAATTTTTAAAGAGTTCTTTACAGTGAATTTACATTGTCTGTCTGTCCATCTGTCCCTCCCTCCGGGATCGGGTGGCAGAGGCAGTAGCCTAAGCAGGGAGACCCACACTTCCTTGTCCACACACCACCTCCAACTCTTCAGGGGGGACCCCGAGGCATTCCCTGGCCAGCCGAGAGACATAGTCCCTCCGGCGTGTCCTAGGTCTTCCTGGGGGTCTCCTCCCAGTGGGACATGCCCTGAATACTTCCTTAGGGAGGTGACCAGGAGGCATCTGAAACAGATGTCTGAACCACCTCAGCTGGCTCCTCCCAACATGGAGGAGCAGTGGTTCTGCTCCAAGCTCCTCCGTGGTGACCAAGCTCCTCACCCTATCTCTAAGGGAGCACCCAGCCACCCTGTGGAGGAAACTCATTTCGACCGCTTGTTTTCTGGATCTTGTCTTTTTGGTCATGACCCAAAGCTCATGACCATAGGTGAGGGTAGGAACATAGATCGACCAGTAAATTGAGAGTTTTGCCTTTTAGCTCAGCTTCCTCTTCACCACAACAGTCTGATACAGTGAACGCATCAGTGCAGATGTTGCACCGATCCGTCTGTTGAGCTCACGCTCCATCAGTCCTTCTCTCAGAAACAAGACTCCAAGATGCTCGAACTCCTCCGCTTGGGGCTATGACACTCCATGGATCAGGAGAGGGTAAGGCACCTTTTTTCCGGTTAGGGGCCATGGCCTCAGATTTCGAGGTGCTGATTCTCATTCCAGTCGCTTCACACTCAGCTGCAAACCACCCCAGTGCACGCTGGAGGTCCTGAGTCAAAGAAGCCAACAGAACAACATAATCTGCACACAGCAGAGATGATATCCTTTGGTTTTTCAATCAGGATCCCCTCTGGTCCCTGGATGCGCCTAGAAATTCTATCCATAAAAATGATGAACAGAATTGGAGACAAAGGGTAGCCCTGATGGAGGCCAACACGCATCGTAAACAGGTCTGACTTACTGTCTGCAATGCAAACGAAGTTCCTTCTATGGTCATGCAGGGAGCGGACAGCCCTTAGCAAAGGCCCCCAACACCTCTACACACAGCATGGGCTCTGGAACTCAACTCCATGAGATGGGTTGGACTTTCCATTTGTCTGGCGTTGTTCGCGGGGAGAGGCGGCAACCTGGCATGGGCTTGCTTATAGCCCCCCAGCTCAGCGGCCATGTTTTGGGGTTCTCCCCAATGAATGAAAGGGTCACATCCCTATGCCTTCAGGTTGGGTACAGGTCTCTCACTATTGTTGTGGCCTATGGACCCAATGGTAGTGTACAGTACCCCTTCTTGAGGTTTCTGTGAGGAGTATTAGATGGTGCTCCGACTGGGGATTCTGTTGTTCTGCTGGGGTTACTGGGTCTCCCTGATTTGAATTTAAGCGGTGTTCTGTTTTTTATATTTTCCATGAAATATGATTTAAGATTATGAAGAAACAGTCGGGAGTTCACATTGTGGCTACCATTGACAAGGTGCAAGTGCTAATGTCTTTGTTTCTGAGAGCAGCTGTCCAGGTAGCAGCCACCAACAGGCTGACACATGGGTGTAGCAGCTTTTTAGATAAATGTGCTTTGTACAAGAAGTGCTTCTATGGAGTGAAGATTTGTAAAGACAGGTGCATTTATGTGGCATAGGAAGAGTGTTGGAGTAAAGATGTAGGTTTTTATGATGTTTAATTGGTTGTCTTCTTAGCTTGTCCATAAGCAGGTCAGACTGGCAACCTTATTACAAACCAGCATTCTTGTCTGGCCTGTTTGGGAAAGTCTTCATGAACCAAAGTTTTTGTGTTTTGCAACATTTTTTACTCCTCTACAGTCTATTCTGAGTCATGAGTCCCTGCATGAATTTTCCTTTTTGTAACAGATTTTTTCTTTCTTTGTTAGCAGTTCCCAGTAGATTAATATTACGCTTTTTTTGTGCAGTAGAAAGCATAATGAAATCTTTCTTCAAGTTCCCCCATCAGTCAGTGTAATTCTACAGGAAAAGTTTTTTTAATTAACCCAGAAATTCTTCATCCATTGACACAGAATATGTAATAGTAGATTAAAGACTTGTATTTTTAAAAAATAAATTCTTCATGTCATATAGTAACACATTGATAGTCTTATAAGCCTGTCCATTGCTTTAGTCAAGGCTGCAGACAAGATTGTGACCACTGATGAAAGAAAGGAAATTTCAGTTGTAAACACGGAGAAAAGCTCCATTTATAATGTGAATTTTGAAAATGATACCTTGCACCAAATTCCCAGTATTTTTTTGTAAATTGTAGATGTCCTGTATTTGTGAAGCGCTTTCCTAGTCATTCAGACCACTCAGAGCGCTTTTACAGTACAAGTTTTACATTCACGCCACCCAATATGTAAATCGGGGGGAGAAGGGAGGGGCTAATATTCATATAACTGGATATGCAAATCGGGGGGCAACATGGGGTTTAGTGTGTTGCCCAAGGACACTTCGACATGTGGTGGTGGAAGCCGGGATCTATCCATCAACCTTCAGAATGGAACCACTGAGCCACAGCCGCCCCATATTTCGATACATTTGTGTCTCTGACATTGTGATCCCTGGTCAGACGAGGAAAGTGAGAGTGACAGACACTCCGATTTGACCCGTCATTACGTTGTTAATGTATTTAAATATTGGTGGATGTGAATCAAGATAAAACACTCAGTTATGCACTACCTCCAGAGAGCAGTGTAGCTTCTAACTTTTTTAACCAGTTAAAGGTGGTAAAGAGGATTTTGCCCTGAATGAGAAGCTCAACGGTTGTTTTGGAAACCATAAGTACAAGACCGTTACAAGTCGATAAAATGATTTTAAAGTAAATTTGACATCTAAATCTGCTACAAAACCCTCTTTACCACCTTTAAGTCATCACAGCACACAAAAATGTTGCGTTTAAAAAAAAAAATAAATAAATAATTTAGTACCTTTCATTTTTCATTTGACTCCCAGCCACTGATAAAGAAAGGGAATCACTCATCTGCAGGTTTTTTTTAACTAGTCGTTTTATGTAATTTATAAACATCCTAAAAGCCTCTGCTCATACACTGACAATATGCAGTACACTTCCATTTCTGTTGTACTTCTTTCTTAAGTCTCCACATGATGGTTAACATGCTTGTGTCATGGGTAGAAGTGGAATTCTTTTTACATTTCTGAAATATTTCAGATAACCAAAATTTCCTTTTCGGAGAAAAAATATAATGAATGTGTATCAGAACCACTGATAAAAGTATTTCTGCTTACAATTTCAGATGATAAACTGCTTTTTGAGTAAATTTCTATATGTTCATGTGTTTCACGTTTTTAATAGGCTCTCTTTGCATATGTCATGTAAAACAAAGCCAATGATATAGATTTAACTGTATCTGTCACCTGTCAGTCTTTTTACACTGCGTAAGCTCAGAACTAGTTTCTTTTTGTTTGTTTATGTTGGTACACATTACTTTTCCAGTCATTAACTAGATTAATGGCATGTCAGTATTCATTAAAGCATGAACTTAATTTTATTGTTAAGTCATAAACTTTTGAAGGAGCTGGGCATGTCAGCTCACACAGCTACCTACCACAGGGTTTCTTCTGCTTTATGCTCTGTTAGATTCTAACCATCAGTGTTACAGTTTCTGTTGAAGGTTAGTTTTCATTAGTGATCAGAGGTAACAGCTGGCTCTGGAGAGCACTTTCTCCACCCCCAGCCCCCACTCTTTCCTCACTAACCAGCAGAAAGTCAAACAGCTGTCATCTGCTTTCCCAAATGACCCAGCTCTCCTTCCAGCTGCCATCCCAGCGCCCCGCTCTCAGCCCCAGTTTTCAATCAAAGCCAGGTCCTTTTTACCACAGTCCCAGTTAAAGTAACACTAACTTTTTTAATTGATCCAGGTGTAAAACCAACTTCTGCTCTAAGTTTTACACTAGCCCTTCTGATTCCAGTCTTGCTAAAACGAAAATTTTTAGCCTCAAAGAAAAAATACAATCAAGGTTTAAAAAAAAAAACTCAATTTTTAAATTGTTTTTTAAAGACAATGATAGATGGGTAGATAGATACTTTAATAATAAAACACACAATAAAAACTGTCCCTGGCAGTCATCATTTTTCATGAACTAAATTATGTATTTTTGTCCGTATGTGTTCCAGCAATATCCCCCAAGATCATCAAGCTGCGAGAAGAAGCCTCAGATTATTCTGACCCAACCAGAGGAAAGAGTTCAGTCATCAACAGCACTTTGGTGCCTGTTAAAGGAATAACTAACCTCGGCAACACCTGCTTCTTTAACGCTGTTATGCAGGTTGGTATCAAAATCACATGACTGGCTGAAAAGGCTGTACAGAACAAAAGATGTGATGGTGTGATATTACATCGGAAAGCAAGAATTTAGAGCCTGTTATCATAATTAGAGTCTCGTTAGTATTTTCAAGTGTTCTCACTGTCAACAACCTGCTTTCAGATTGTTGCTTTATCTCCAGGGATGCTGTGTTTACCTAATGATTAGGATCTTAATTTTGACATAGAAGTACAAATATGTATGTCCCTAGATTGTATGAACACTCAGTAAGTATCAGGTCTTCAGTAATGTAGAAGTAGTTCTTACAATGACTGTGTGTAAACAGGTCCTGCAGAACAGGAACTGGATCGGACACGTTCACCTGCATTAACACGAGTGGCACTCAGTTGGTGCAGAGCATGTTGACAACACAACGGAGCTATAGAGCCTCCTCCGTCTTTCTCTGGTCATGTCATGGTGACTGCAAACTGACGTGCCTCGCCAACAATGAAGCTGTTTTTTTTCTGCCATTTTGTTAATCACCCTCAGGGTCTTCCTCATTGATAGAAATTGGAGTGAGCACGCTTTGCATGCTTTTCCCTCCCTCTCCCTGTCTGTTTGTATTGTCTCCTTGAAAATTGCAATCTTTTCGGTGAAAACATAATTGTCAGAGGATGAGCTGTGTCTGCATTCACAATGCCAGCTTCATTGTGTGTTTTCCATAGCAACAGTCTTTATTGGCAGAATGTGACAAAACAAATATCTCTTGAAAGGAAGGAAAAAGGTGCTTCTATAACATGAAGGTACAACCAACCTCTTGCCAAGGATTTACCTCTATAAACCTCAGATTGCAGATAATCTTTAAAGCTCTTTCAGAATAATGAGCTCACCAGAAGTTCAGAAATCTCACTGTAAAAAGCAATTCACATGTGTTTTATAAAAGACCATTTCAAACTGCCACAAGTAAATATTCATTGACGAATGTTTAAAAAAAAACTTAATTTAACTTATTTTTAGTGTCCTCATAAATATTGCTGGACCTTCATAAACCTGAGAGTCTGTGGTGGATGACTTTGCTTCTATGCATGTGTTCAGTTGGTTACAAATGTTTCTGTACCTGATAAGTACCGGTGCCATTGAACATTCAAATAAATTAAATAGGAAATAAACTCATAAAAAAGGCTCAGTATGTCTTCTCTTCTTCAGAACTTGTCCCAGACTCACATGCTCATTGAGCTCATCCAGGAAGTGAAGGAGAAGGGCTACAAGCTGAAGATCTGTCTGTCTGCGGAGGCAAATTTGGTACAATTTATTCTGTCTCAGTTAATTCTCCCTAACAAATGATGTGACGGATCTGCGTTTTGAAACAGCCTTTACTGGTTCCGATTTTTTTTATAAATATACAACATAAACTAAAAAGGTTGAGAAAATTTTGAAAAAATGTGGTCCATATTTTAAAACTCCAAAAGATACTTTGAGTTTTAAAACACATGTTCTGATCTGATGAAATAATTTGAAAAAGTAAATAAAGAGCATAAGCAATCCTTTGGTTCATGAACTTTTTGATTCATAAACAAGATGTGCCTATATTCACTTTGAATTTATTTTTATTATTTCAGAATCCACTGACAGTCACGCTGCCCAGTCCCGAGCCCCTGACTTCAGCTATGATTCTCTTCCTGCAGAGCATGAAGGAGCCCGGGAAAGGCCCCATCAGTCCAAAAATCCTCTTCAACCAGCTCTGCCAGAAGTAAGGGTAGCTTAAATTTAAACTTGGCTCCTCCATTTCCCACAACTGAGCAAAAAAAACAACAATATATTTTTCTGTGCTAAATGTTTGAGAGATGAACATATTCTTTAACTCAGAACTCTTTTTACCTGTTGGATGATGATGAACTGTGAGATGTTGCTTCTGTTGATGTTACAAGCTGAACATTTTACAGATTTATTCCAAATTCCTGTGCTGCACTTCTGAACCTCGTCGTACCTTGTTGGGCCTGTGCTACTTCCTCCAGCGCTGTGCCACCTGTGTCAGATCAAGGTCTCATGGTGTGTGAACTTGGCAGACACACTGCCTCGCCTTTTGTGAACCCAACAGCACTGTGTCCTTTCATGAACGTTGTGAATGTCTGGTTGGCTGACTTCTACTTGGAGCCATGTACACTGCTGGTTGGGTTCTCTCTGTTTGTGTGTATAAGGTGGGGGGGGTGGGGATCCTGCACTGTTTAGCAGTGCAGGTGGGTAAACAGGACGTTTAATGTTGGATGACTGCATATTTCTCTGGTGCAGCTTTGACATTTATTCTGGTACCTAACTGCCATCAGACAGGGAGTGGTGTGTGCTTTTGTGTTCAGGTGTGTGTGTGTTTGTGAACTGCCACCTCATCTGACACCATGTTGGTCTGCAACACACATGCAGGCAATTGTGCATTCAAACATCAAGCATCGCCTGCACGGTAATGCGCTCGTATGATTTCAAACATTGCAGATCTATTCCACCACCCTGCATTGGGGTAGAGAGGTTTAACTTTGACCCTCAGCACCTTTCAGCGTGCACATCATGTTTAATTATCACCAGAAAATCCATTGAGCCCATTCATATGAAGCAATCAATCAGTTAATCAATCAGTAAAAACTGCAGATATCCTACTTACAAATTTATTTAGTTCCAAGGAACTGACAGATAATCACACCTGGTTATTGTAGAACCCACAGGATTTTACTAGTGGGTAGATCTGAAATCACCCTGCAACTATTTTTTATAATTATTGAGTTGAAGACACTTTTAGACAAAGCACCATGAAAAAACCCAGAAAACCTGCAGAGTGTTTGTTATTTCTACTCAGTAACGCAGGTCTTGGCATCTTTTGCCGAGAATTCAAGAGTGCTGAATTCTTTCTTTCTGACCTTGTTGTTTTATTGAAAATAGCTCTTTATTGTAAACAGTGAAAACTACGAAGCTCAGCTGTAATAATAAAAACATAGAGCTAGTATCAAGTATGATCAGTTTGTTTCACAGTAACATTTTTGAGAGATAAAAAAAATCAAAGTGATGAGGATTTTTATTTTTTTTAGTTTTGGATCAATGTAAAAATCCTATTTTAATTTTAAAATGGATGGTGGCTCTCAATCTCCCAAATTTAAGCAGAAATCCTTGAAATTCTGTTGCCTAATCGTTGATTTCGAAAAGTCCAAGGCTGTAAGTTCCACTGGCAAATTCTTTGTTTTTATCATTTATGTATTGTAAGCAGAAACATATCAACACGACGTGTTTATCAGTGTCATTTTATCTTGAAATAAATGTTATTTATGGACTATAAATCACTGCATCACATTTAAAATATGTATTTCATAAAAAGTTAGTCAGAATGTTCTGTTGGTTGTTGTTGTTTTGTGACAGCGTTCTTATTCTGGAAGATTTTATTTGCATAGAAGATGTTGTTGTTTACAGTCCAGTAGATGTTATGAAGTATTCCGAGCTCTTGGGTTTTTTTTTCCTTCTTCTTAAACCTCCTTTACTGAACAATTCGTCTACATTCTGTCAGGAGTAAAGCTTTGAAATAAAAGGGCAAGGTCAAGAACAGCTCTCGTTTACTGGGACTTTTTTTTGCTGCGAGCTCTCGCCTCTCAAAGAGGGGACGGTTTGCCCTTGACCCATGAGAACTGACATCTTTTTTAGCTTCTCTTTCACTGTCTTTCCCAGTGCGCTTGTGACGATGAGCAGGTTAATGAGGCTTTCTGGCTCTGATCGAGGATCATTTGAGCGTTTATGTGCAACACTGGAGCTCTGCTTAGTTTTCTGTGAATGTCTGTTTCTGCACATGGGTTCACTTGAATTTGACCTCAACCAGCTGAGTTCCCTACAGCCTCCCTCATCATCCTCCTGCCAGAGGAAGAGCTCTGGTCTGTGCCTGGACCAGTGCCAAAGTATGTGTGCTGGATGGTCAGCACCACTCTGTACCTGGTGTCAGGGAGGGTCCCAGCTTGTAGTCAGTATACTGCAAAGGGAGTCAGCAGCTAGCTTGAAGTTAGAGGCAAACATAGGGAAAAAAGATGAAAAGATGCATCTGGGTACCAAAGATTTGAGGTTCCTAGGACACATTTTTACTCATAATAATAATAATAATTGTTATCCTACATATATACATATCTATGTGGATGTACTCCATACAAATCTCTTATACATAAACTGGACAAAAAGCCACACATTTATCTACACCTGCTTTTTTCATGTGCTATTTGAATTTTTCGGAATGCCACAGGATACTTTGTGTTGTGAACATGGAAAAATATTCTGGCTCCTTATTTAATCCATCCGCTGTAAATAAAATCCCCCCACCTACCGAAATATGTTTGAGGAAGGCCTGTGAGAAGCTTTTCATCCCTGATGGAAATAACTGGTGACAACAAGGAATTCCATCTAGTGTTTGCTTCTAGTCTCAGAAACACACACACACACGTCTTTGTACACAGTGTACTAAGAAGTGTGTGTTTATATCTACTTATGAAGATCGACTATAAAAAAATGTAAATAGTGATTTTATTTGCTTTCTGTATGTGTAAAACTGAAATTCTGAAATCAGGTAGGTCATTTTTAAGGAAGATTTTTTTTAATTACATTTCTAAGTATAGTAATAAATATTTTATTGCTTGTGACACTGTTGGTTTTGTCAAGAAAACATTAGTGGTGGGTAGAGGTTGAAAATCCTACAGCAGTTAGTGGACAGAGAAAAAAATAAATGTATCTTATAACTGCAGCATTTCAACAAGTCATTCTAAATATGGTCCTTATTATGGGATAATAAACCGTCCTAAATATAAATGTGTATATATTTAATTTAAGATGTACACCTGCCTTTAACATCGTAGATTCTATTGATTCTGAATGTATTGATTGAACTAAATTGAAATAACATGTATATAACATTACGTTGTTTTACTGTAACAGTATAAAAACTAACATGTTAGATAGTGACTATTACTAGTATTATTATTAGTAGTAGTATTTCCAGAAGCAGCAGATCCTTGATGTTTTGGGGTGGTTGTAAACATTTTAGAAACATGTTGTAGATCCTTCAGATCTCCATATTTTCAGTTGTCGATACAACATTAGTGTGTAATATGAAGTGTGTGCTGTTGTGTTGTATTGCTCATACATGTATGTGTTGGAGGGGGGGAGCTTGTGTGGCCTTGTGTCTGGTACTAACTCATCCGGCTATTAATTGTGTTAGCACCGCAGCTGTTTGCTTTGGCCAGATTGAGAGCAGCGCTACAGGGCCCTTCTGCTTCTCTCCACTGGGATGAGCTTCCAAACCTCTCTATTCCCTCTGATCCTAACCTTGCCTTTCGTTTTTTCTGTCTTCTCTTCTTCCTCGCTCTCATTCACTTATTCATTCTCTGATTCTCTTTGTATTTCTCTCACTTTAACAGGTGAGTTGGGAGGCTTGGGGTTTTCTTTACGTGTTGAGAAACATTTGACGTGAGCTTTATTTTACTTTCCCTCCCCATCCTGGTCTCTCCGTATGTAGGAACAGGAAGGACATGAGCGTATAATCCTGTGACTTTGTGAAGGCGCTTTGGGCTTCCCAAGATAGTTTTCAGTAGTTGCTTCATCTTTTCTTACAAGACATGGGAAATCATTTTGGGTATATTGTTCGCTCCTGTCAGAATAATTACGACAAGGTCAAGCAAACATTCATTATTTCTCAGTGTTATGTGTAGAATCAGTAGGTGCAGTGTTTGTATTTTGACATTACTCAGATGAAGGATGATCAGCAGTAGCATTAAAGGAGTCCTCCCCTTTAAATTCTTGTACCGAGTGTGTCCACACGCCTGTCCGACCAACCTGTCCTTTGGTTATGTGGCTGGCTAGGCCCAACAGGTTGCCATGACTCCATCCTTGGCTACCCATCTGCCCCTGGCATCTGTCCACACATCTGTTTCAGCATGTATGGCCAGGGGAGGACCCAAGGAGAGCCTCCCCTCTAACTGCTCTTGCATTATTAGCCATGATGGAGGTTTATCTGGCTTCACTAACAGAGGGTTCAACAAAATGTCAAGAAAATAAATCTCCTGTTTGTTTTCCTGATGACTCATTCATGTCTGCATGTCATTTATAGCTCTTGAGTTGCATTTCTAAAAACAACACATATAAATTACTTTGCAAAGGAATTTTTTCACAAAAATTGAACGATTGTCACAAATCTGTTGAATCAAATTAAATTCACTTTATTTTATTTGCAAACTGGTTAATTTATTTCTTCACATTTTTGTCAGTGTTGTATATGATCAGAAATTCCCACTTGCAAACATGATGAATGTCTTTTTTTTGCATGTTAGACTTATGTAATTTTATCTTTCCTTCCTGTAATAGCTACATTATTGTTTGTTCATTTGTCACCTGTGCAGCTGTATGAATCCATACTGCACACAATGATGACGCCTCAATCAGAATATGTTTTCCACAATGTTCTGCTTCTTTTGATAAGTGACAGATATCACAGTGATAAACTGCAGAACCGCGTTTCCATGTAACAGCTGTGAAAATTTAGGAAAAGGCCTTTGAAAAAGCCAAGTGTAGCTTTTCCTTTTGTTCACTTTGCTTTGCTTCAGATCTTCATTGTTCCGACAGACTTTTCTTGATTAAATGAGGTGTTTGTTTTATTGTGTGTGCCAACAACTGAGTCTTTGTTCCCTTCTGAAGATTCATTTCCACCCTGATGCTGTTCCACAATTCTTTCATCCTAAAGTTTCTTTTCACATTTTCTGTCTCTGATGTTCTTTTTGTTCTGTTTCAGAGCTCCACGCTTTAAGGGCTACCAACAACAAGACAGTCAGGAACTTCTGCACTACTTGTTGGACTCCATACGGGTAGAAGAAACTAAAGTGAGTTTTGTGGATGTGTGCAGTAATTAAAGGGTGTCTGTCATAAAATAAAAAGTTGATTTAGAAAAAAACACTTGAGTAGAAAAGTTAAGCATCTGCCATGTTGTGATGTCATCAGTTGAATGCATCTTTGCCTCTTCATTGTTAGTCTGTGTGTAGACAAACATGGAGTGAGACCAAGACAGTGATTAGAGAAAATCCATCCGCTCTGTTGTCGGTTTATGGGGCAACAGGTTTAGGAGGGAAACCCAGACATACGTCATCCTGACGACACTTTCCACCTCCACCTGGGGATCCTAAAATGTTCCCAAACCAGAGATTAAATATAATCCCTCCAGCAAATTCTGGGTCTGGGTTTTCATGCTGAGGTAATTCTGGTAGTTTCTTTGTCCCCTGCTGGTTGGGAGATACCAGCACACAAAAATGTAACATAAGCTGGTAAATAAGGTAAATGTCTGTTCTAGTAAATATGTCTGCTGGATTTGTAGCTGAACCCACTGGGCAATTCACACACAGATGCTAATAGTTTGTCATTAATGCTGATAATGTAAATGTTTGGGAGTGTAATTCACCTGAGAGCTGATTTTAACAGCTAATGGAGAATCAAACAGCACAATGCAATGCAGGGCTTTGAGAATCCTCATAAAATATTTGACTTTTCTTGGTTTTTGTTGTTTAATTTTTTACAAGAACGGTGTTCAAAATTTCACCAGTTTTTATGTTTAAACGTCATCATGCCACGTTTTTGGCAAACATGTAATCCCCCCCACACACACACCTTTCACAAGGCAATTAGGAGACCACACAGTAGCTCTTTTGAGTGCCCACCAGTGACTGTGCGAGCCAAGGAGGAGAAGTTAGCGGGTGTGTTTAGTGGTCAGCCTCGGGCCCCAGGAGGAGGTGGGGGGTGGGGGGAGTGGTTTACAGGCTGGGCTCCCCTGGTTCTATTCAAACTTGTGAACACTAACAGTTGTGCCACTTAGGGGACTTGCAAGTGGCACTACCGACATCATTGTGTGATCTTGGGAAACCCACAGCTGCTGAATGAGCTCCAGGGCTGTTACATTGTGCTCCAGGGTCGTCCACAGCCCCTCCTAAATGCACCCACACACAATCATTACCCTGGCCAATCCAATCAAAGATGTAAAGAGGGAGGGGGTGTGGGCTCCTCCATTCATTCACTCAAACTCATTTATACAGCAAAGATACAGTGGCATTTTAACTCGAGATTATTAAAGATTTGTCAAGTAAGTGCTTGCACTATCACAGCTGTGCTTCTAACAAGCAAATATAATAATCAACTGTACAAACTGAGGTAACTGAGGTTTTTTTTTTTTATCAAACACAAATACTTGCACACATTTTATCTTCTAACCATCTGAGATGAATTCACACCTGGAATAAATCCATTTATCTCAGAGGTGTTTGTGAAGGGACACATAACTGTTTTTTGTGTTGCTGTGTTAGTCAGAGACTGGTACTATTTTCATTGTGAGTCTGTCGTCTTTAAGTGGCCTTAAGTGTTTGTGTTGATTGGCCATTAGTATCAGAGATCTGAATATGCAAATGTGAACCCAGTCAGTTATCACCAATTAGCTGAGACGGTAGGTACTTCTTTCTCCAGGCATTGTCAGGCCTTCTTCGCCTTGTCTTCATTTTAGTATCTGCATACTTGTACCAGCAGGCCTCTCCATGCCCCACCCCCACTCAGTGGCCCCTCCTTGTGGCCCATCTTCTCTGGGACAGTGCACCCTTTTATTTTGGGGAGAGAAAAGGGATCATGAAGGTTACTGGTAATTAATTAGTTGGCGAACCATGGCCTGGTTTGACGTTGCTGGGTGGGTTGCAGACTGGCCTGCTGGAATTAACAAGGCTTTTTGACCTAAATAGCCAGTTCAGAGCGTGGGTCCCGGGACAATGGGGGTTGATTGGCCTTGACTCATACACAGACCATGGCCAATTATCTATTGATTGGTGCTTTGCAGTGGCTGTGCCTCTTCACAGCTTTCTCACCAACACACTCACTGACCATGTCACCTTCAATCAAGGAACCCTGTGGAAAACTTCTACACACAAACAAACATGTACAGTTCATTAACAGATTTACATGGTAACATTTTTAGACAAGCACAATAATTATTTTACACTAATGATGCTTATAATTGGAATACCTGTCAAACTCAGCTGCAGGCTACATTATGATATATCACTAATGGGTGTATTTAAGAGACCCGAAGATGCCCCCCAACCTAAAAAACACCCGCAGAATTGTAGTTAAACAGTGTATGTAAATAAAGTGCATTTATTTACATGCCTAAATTCAAACTGCTGCAATGTGTGTGTGTTTTTTTTGTCTGCAGAGAGTGAAAGCAGCCATTTTAAAGTCTTTCAACAACCCCACAGAGAAGACAGCAGATGAGGAGACCAAACGCCAAGTCAAAGGTCTGCAATACGCAAAAATCCATGATCTATAGTCCCACCTTGTGGTGGATGGTGGTAACACAGCTGCAAACTATGTAGAATAGAAGAGTGGAAAACTGCATGTTCATGGAGGAACCTTCTTACTGCTCCTCAGATATTTTCTTTTTTGTTAGGAAACTTGTTTGTTAACTGTTAATCATTAGTTTTACTCCTTCCAAAAGTTTGGACACACCTTTTCATTCTCTTTGAATGAGAAGGTGTGTCCAAACTTTTGGTCTGTGATGTACATGGGACCAAGCTAAAGTAAAAAATCCCCTTTATATGTTTTAGTGGAAGTGATTTTATTATTATTAGACATTATTAGATGGAATGAGTTGTGCATGCAAATAAATCTATCACAATAATTCACTCATAAAATATGAGTAATTAAAATGTTTTTGTTGTTTTTTCATCAGCGTACGGAAAAGAAGGTGTGAAGATGAACTTTGTTGACCGCATCTTTGTAGGCGAGCTCACCAACACAATTATGTGTGAAGAGTGTGGGCATGTGAGTATATGTGGTTAAACTGAACTAAAGAATGTGAATGTGTGAGCAAGTCTTCAATCCTGCTGTAAACAAAATGCCTCAACGAGGCAACACTTTCTACAACTGTCTAATTAAAGTGGAAGCAGCTATTTAATAAATGTACAACCCCTTCTAGTTTGGTTTGATATTCTTTCACACCTTTGTTGTCTAGTTTTACTGCTTCAGATGTTTGCTGAATGGGTCTTATTAGATTGTTGTGTAATTTCACCAGCACAAGTATTTCTCATTACCCTTATAAAGCAGCAGCTATTTTCTACTGATCCAAAATCAAGACACCTGAAATAAGTCATTAATTTATTTTTTTGTACCAGCTGTGTCACGCAGGGAGCATTTCTAACTTTTACACTTCCAATGAAATGATGAAGATGTATTAAGAAGAAGCTAGAGGAAATAAAATCAGTGTCATTAGAAGAGGAAACAAAAAGCACTTCAAGGACCAGCTCAAACACCAACTGTTTACAGAAAGTACTAACAGAGAGAGTGCTGGGTGGTTATGAAAGCAAAAGCTGCGATGCAAACTGAAGAACGTGCCTGCAGGAGAGAGCGCCAGGTGTGCAGCTGCAGAGGGAGAAACTGGGAAAAGCACCTTTCTCCCTCAGATGTGATAAAATCTGAAGTAGTATCAGTTATAGTTTGAGCTGTGAAGGAAAAGTGTGTAGATAAACATACTGACATTGTTTTGTTGATGTGATTTGTTTTTTTTTTCAGATCTCCACAGTAAAAGAGGCCTTCATAGACATATCGTTACCCATTATAGAGGAGAGGGTGAGTTAAACTGAATCAGTATGTAGAGAACGATGGCTCCTAATTAAAGTCTGTGTAAGTTAATGCTTGATTCTGTCAGATTTACAAATCGGTGTTACGTTTGTTTCTTGTTTAAAGAGGCCCTTCCATTAAAAACAGTTTTTCTGAGGTTTCTGTTGAATATTTTAGCTCCACAGGTGTTCTTACCTTCATAGTGGGTGTGAAAACAACTTCTCTTTCAGTTTTAATCTCTCAAACTACGCAAGTGGCGATAAAACCCAAGTTCTCCCGAGTTTGAACGGACTGTATCTGTTTCATCACAACTCCTTTGTTTGTTAGTATTCATCAGCTCCCGCAGTTGAAACCACGCCTAGCATGCTGCTGGCTAAAAGCTGTTAGCATAAGACATAACAAACAGGAAGAGAGAACGTCTGCTGTTACCATGCGCAGCGGAGCAGGAAACAGTATACCTTGCTCTCATAGGCTAGTTTGTTAGCCAATCAGAGTCCAGCAAATTTGAATAATGAATATGAACGAGCTGCTGCCATAGCCTGACAGAACAAGCTGGAACCACCCGAATTTTAATGCAGACAGATTGAAAAGTCTGTTAATCAGTGTTTCCTGACGTTTTTTAGATATAAAATGTTTCATATTACTGGTTAATATTTAAGAAATAACCACAAAGTCCTGAAATTTGTATGAAATGGCCTCTTTAAACAGTTTCTATAGATAGATTTGATATTTTTTTAATCTTTTTTCTTGTCAGATATCAAAACCATCCAACCCTGGTCGCCTTGGAAAGGGCAGTCGGGAGCAGGATACGCATACAGCTCACAGTGATCAGGTCCTTTCAGCTGCAAACTCTGCCAACAAGAACACCAGGAAGCTGGGCTCACAGGTGAGACTGTAAACACAGGCCCTGTGAGCTGGTTGCATTCAAAAGGTGCTGAAAGGAGGCGTGAACTCTCTCAATAACCGCTGAAAACATCTTCACTCAGTCCACCTCCAGAGACGTATACTTACAGATAACCTGACAGCAATCAATATTTATCCACAATTCAGTTCAGCTTTATTTATGTTGGGCTAGTTCATAACAAGTCAAGTTTAGTCAATCAACTCAGTTTTATTTATAGAGCACTTGTAACATACAGCATGACAGCTAACCAAAGTGCTGTACAAAGGTCATATGGAGACACTCTACAGAAACATCAAGTCCAGTTTACGTCAGTACTCCAGATGAATTCATTCAGAGCAGCAGTGAATGCCAACGCACTGAACTTACGTGACCCCACACAAGCAGCTGTATTTGTAAAATCTGCCTCAGCTGCTGGCTAATTCAAAACAATCTCTTGAAGGTTTCGGAGGATCAGATTATTTTTCTCAGCTAAAACTTTTGAAAACCTGCCTTGAAGTTCTGGGTTCAGAGTTATGAGTCTCTATACGGTGACTCGGCTGATCCCAGAGGTTTTCTATGGGATTCAGGTCTGGAGAAAGTGCAGGTCACTCCACCTGAGGTACCCCAGACTCCAGCAGCTGTTCCCTAATGATGCAGCCTGGATACGTTGGAACATTGTTGTTAAGATGAAATTAGGCCTGTGTTGTTCATGCAGAAGCACAATGACTGGATTAATGATGTTACTCAGGTAGTTTGGACTCGTGACTGACCCATCACAAAGTGTAGGACAGATCTGTATCGACTACACACACCTGTTCACACTGTAACACCTCCAAAGGCTTGTCTGGTGATACCAGTGGGTGATCCATAACGCTCTTCTTGATGTCTCCAACATCATTTCTGCTCAATGTGAATCAACTTTCATCAGAGAACATCACTGAGCCTCACTAGTCCCTCGTCCACATGCTTCTTGGTGTTATACAAGATGTTGACCTTCCAGTCTCTCTGTTGCATCTTGCTCATGACACTCTAAACTCAGATCCTGTTTAAAGCCTCATAATGGCGAGATACTGTTGATCAGCTGATTTCCTTCAGCTCAGTGAGCCAAACAGGACAGACATGCAACAGAAATACAGCAAATAAAAGAAAAAACATGCAGAAGTTCAAACACCACAAAGTTTGAAAAAAGTGACATCAGAAGTTTGCTGAAATGTTTACTGCATTTCCTGCCCTACAGAAACAGCTGAACAGGAGATCCTCCGGCTCTGTGGAGGAGAAAGGAGCAGCCTGCAGTGCTGAGCGGCCGGAGGAGGAGGGAGTAGCTGCTGCATCAGCCCGCGGTGTCTCCGTTTGTAAGATGGCTTCTGCTGGCAGCCTGTCAGACGGCAGTGAAAGAGATTCTGGTGCTCAGGACAGCAGTAATGATGCTGATAGTGAGGCCTCAGAGAGCGAGTGGGCCCCGCGCTCCTCCAGCCACAACCACGGACACATGTCGACACCATCATCCACATCAACCCACATTCCATCCCCCACTTCAGTGTCTTCCTCATCCTCTTCATTATCATCTTCCTCCAAGAGGCAGTGTAGCGCTGTAGAGCAGCTCGCCACAGCGGTGTCTAAAGTCAACCTGGGCTTCACACCTGGAGTCGTCTCCACTTCCACCCACTGTTCACCTGAGGAGCAGGGAGAGACTCAAACCTGTGATAATCTCCACCATCAGCACCACCAGGGAGCGTTCCAGGCACTGTCCCACAGTTACACCCCCAGCTCCAAAGAGTGCTCCATCCAGTCCTGCCTTCACCAGTTCACCTCGGTGGAACTGCTGATGGGCAACAACAAGCTGCTCTGTGAGAGCTGCACTGACCGCAGGCAGAAGCAGCTGCGCAAGAGCACTTCAGCAGGTGAGACAAAACACCTGATGTGTTGTACAGGATAAGAACCCTCCCACTCTTATCATACTCTTCTAAAATACTTTTGTAGTGTTAAGTGATTTCATAAGGTTTTAAGGGGGTTTGGAAAGTGTTTTTAAACTCCAGCATCTCTGTGCTCTGTTTTATTTACCTAGATAAGAAAGTGGAGAAGATTTACACCAGTGCACGAAAGCAGATGCTAATATCGCTGCTTCCTCCTGTGATCACGTTGCATCTGAAACGCTTCCACCAGGTAACCTGCATCTTTAACAGAAACATCTACTAATCAGGTGTGTTTGGATGTGTTCATGTTTTCCTCTTGTGTCTTTGTGTGCGTGCATGTGATTGTATACATGCATTAAGGCAGGGATGAACCTTCGGAAGGTGAATCGACATGTTGATTTCCCTCTGATCCTGGATCTGGCTCCCTTCTGCTCTGCTTCCTGCAAGGTATCACATAATACTCTCACTGCTGCAGAAGAAACCTTCAAACGTATGAGTCTTCTTTGACTCGTACGTTTGAAGGTTTGGAGTTCTTCTTCTCTGTATCTTTGGTTCTGTTTCATTATTTGTTGGTTTTTTTTGTCTTGATTTTCAGAACCTTGCATCCGGGGAGCGTGTTCTGTACAGCCTGTATGGGATTGTCGAACACAGTGGCTCAATGCGTGGCGGTCACTATACTGCATATGTTAAAGTGCGTTCTCCTCAGAGGAAGACAGAACATCGCCACAGTAACCTGTCAGGTTTGGACTCAGCTTTTTAAAACTCTTTTCAGATCCAGTCATGTATCAGGATTATGTCAGACTATAGAGAGACTGCTGTGGGAAACTTCTTTTGATTCCTAGAATTAAAAACTCATGATATTGATACTAGATGTGTTTTCTTGTTTTTTTTTTTTAGGTGCTAGAGATGCAGGCAGCAGCTCACAGGGCCAGTGGGTGTACGTCAGTGATACCACTGTTCAGACGGTACCAGAGTCCAGGGTACTCAACTCTCAGGCATACCTGCTCTTCTATGAGGAAATGCTGTAGTGTTACAAGTGAAAGTATTTCCCCTTCATATCTGTTCTTTTTGTAATAAAGCTCCTGTAACTCCTCACTGTATCTACATGAAGACAAGAAAAGGGAATCCTTTCCTCACTTGACATTTAATAAAATGGAAGCTAAAGTTAATCTCTAGTTTACTACCAACATATTGATTTCATATATTGATTGAAACGTCCAGCCCTTTAATAAGACCTAAGGACAACAGATTGAGCCTGTTAAAGATTCCTAACTGATCTCAGTCGGATTCACTTGCTTGGGATTTAAATTGCATGATGGAGTTTGCAACAATAACTGAAAACAATGCAGAATTATCGCATGTCTAACTGCACTAAGCACTGACTGGTTGATGTCAGTTTCTTGTGTTTGTGTGTGCATGTGTGTCAGAGAGTGAATGAGTGAAAGACACATGAATGTAGCTGGATGGTGCTACATGTATCAGGTCAGCCTGTCGCAATCACAATCTCAATCCCACTCTGTATTTTTAAGTTTGAGATTTGTCTTCTTGTTTTGTCTCAGTCTGCTCTGATTTAATGACTCCCAGCTGCAGAATTAGCGCCACTATTTGGGGTTTTTTAAGGTGTTAACTTTGAACATTGAGAATGTTCATGCTATGGGTTTAGCAGCATAACACTGACTGTCCTTTACTCTGAGCCCAAACTGGAGCAGGAAGTTTGTTGACTTTTGGTAATAATTTAATTAATTACATATTGTTCTGTTATAGTTACACAAATCAAACACAAAGAAAGGTAATTCAGACAACTGTCAGTTGAACTTTTCAGACAGTAGTGAGCTGTGCTTTTACCCAAATATAACTTCATAAATCACCTTTTAAAACTAAAGTTTTTCTGTAAAACCATAAATTTGTTCATGTTTTTTTTTTCTTGGTTAGTTAAACTTTGGCATTTTGCCTGTATTGATATTTGTTCTTTTTATTTAAGCCATTATTGGCGTTACTTTAAAGCGTCCATGTGAGGCATGTGCTGCTCTAAGTGGGAACGTTAATGCGACATAAATGTTTCCTGGGGTTATAATCAGTGTCGGGAGTGTCAACAGAAACTGGATCAGTTCCTGATACAACATTTAAAATACCAAAAGAGAAATAAAGTCAGATGTTTGTTCTGTGTTGTCAAGACTAAAAACTATTCAGAGAGACAGAAAAATCATTTAGAGATTTTAATAATTGTTTCTTTAGAGAAACTAACCAACGTCACGACTGGCTGAAGTTCTGCCTCGACCCATAACAGTCTATTTATGATATTGTGATAAAAATCAGAACAAAACAAAAAGTAATTTATATTAACATACAAACTGAAATACGTAGCGCCTTTTAGATGTTGCACAGCGGTTATTTTACAGCCTACTTGGGTGTGTGTGTGTGTGTAAATCTGAATGCCAAAAGACAAGTTTTATGAGTCAGAGGAGAGTTTAATTTATTTAGAGACCTTCATGTGTCCTTTTAAGGTCAACCGTATAAAGAGTGGCTGCACAGACAAACACAGACGATGTTTATTAAAGTTCACAAAGCACCATGACTGCCTTCATTACATTTTGGGTCTGCTGGAACTGTAAGTGCACAAAGAAAAGAGTTTTACAAGGAATAAATCCCTTCAACAGACCATTTATTTCCAATCATCTGTACGGTAAACTAAAACTAAATATTTAAAAAATAAATATATCAAAATAAAAGCTTTAAACATAAGAAAAAGATGCTTGAAAATGTTCTTGTATGTATGTTTGTCCTTTTCTTAAAGAAAGATTGATCAGGTTTTGTTTCCTGCTTGTTTACCACAACAAGCAGAAAGATGCTTCAACCCTCCTGTTTTTATTTCTTTTTCTTTTAAACAAGGATCAATTTAGTGCCTCTGCTTCAGGAATAAGAAACTGTGCATGATGAGAATTGAACATATATTGAGCAGAATGTTTGGAGGAATACGTGTGTTTTCTTTATGTACAGTACAGTTTACTGTAAACAAAACAGAGTATATGTAATTGTATATAATAAGACACAATATCAACTCATGGTGCTTCTGGTGAGAAAATTGTTGTTCCCAGAAACTGATTAATTAAAATACTGTTCTGTACTAACAGACATTTTGGGATGTGTAAAAGTCATATTGTATCAGAATAAAGCCGATTTAATAAAACAAACACTCTGCAGAACGCTTTTGTTTTCACATCCAGGCTTGACGTGCAGCAGTGGAAAAAATATCACAAGAGATTTGATGTTTTCTGCTTTGAAACTGAGATGCGGCCGGCCATGTCTCCCTCGACTGTCACTGTGGATCCTCTGCTGCCATGTTCCAAACATCTTTAGCTGTTCTTGGCCCTGACGGGTGCAAAGCAGCACTGCTTCGGAACATGTCGCGAGCTGGTGAAGAGGAGGTGGGTTTGGAATCATGAAAAGGGCAACGCCATAAAACATCACCTTGCATGTCTTCTTATTCTCACACGCTGTGACGTTTCTGTCACGCAGCTGGAACATTTGGACCAGTTGTCAAACGGCCACCAACAAAGAGAGCAAATTCTTCCTGAAATGTACAAGCATTTGTCTATTTTTAAAGGGGGCAGGAGGAGGAGGGCTTGTGGCTCGAGGATATGTTGCTGAGGCATTTGATGTGATTTAATCCCACTTAATGAAACATTCTCCCACACACACACACCTCTGTGTGACACTTGTAAGAAACTGATGACGTGCTGCTGGACTGCTCCATTACCAGCAGTGGAGGTTAAAATCTCCTCATCACCAGACGGGCTGCTGTCACCGTCCGCCTCACCTCGTTACACACAACACATTTTCTCATGCAAACATCAATACATTTGGACTGCGTGTGCCTCAGGCTTTGCTCCTCTCGGTGCTCCCAGATCAACACCACAGACTAACACCAACATAGCAATCAACGACACCTGCAGAATTTATTTATTGATTAAAAAAAAGCCTGGATGAATGTGAATGGATTGTGTGTTGATCTACTGCATAATTTCTTAAGCATAATTTTTATTGCAGTATATCTGTTGGTCTTTTTCACACACATCAGCTTGTTGTCTGTGTGTCTCAGATCTTTTTAGTGTAAAAATCTTCCATTGAAACTGATCATTCATACCTTAATTCCCATAATGCAACAGAATGTCTCACAGATTTGTCTGAGACCCACATGTGTTCCTCACTCCACAGTTTTTTGAAAATGCATAATTGCTTTATAAAATACAGACTCAGAAAATTTTTCACAAATGTAAACACCCTATTTTTATAAAATCTGTGTACACTTGTCATTTTTATTTACTTTATTACCAAGATAGAAACCCAGTGAACAGCTTTCTCAGGTTTATACCTAATGTCTCTGTGTGATCCATCCATCCATCCATCCATCCATCCATCCATCCATCTTCATTTTCAGGGTCGAAGGGAGCTGGTGCCTATCTCCAGCATTCTTTGGCCGAGAGGCAGGGGACACCCTGGACAAGTTGCCAGGGATTCAAGATGAATAACAGCATAATTTGAAAGTTCATTTGTTAATGATCTTTGGAAAGCTTTTTTTTGGAATTATAATCAGCACCAAGATTCTGTCACCTAACTGATCAGCACAATTTTAACTTTTTATGCTATAGTCAGATAAGCAACTGGGTATTTACAGTGATTTTGCCTCTATTGCATGTGGGTTTTGACAATTTTAATTTCTCTAAATCTCGGGTGCAAACTTGATTTGTTGTGGTCAGTTCAAAGATAAATGGAAAGGCAGTTGTGTTCCTCTTATTAACTGCATATCTTTTGTGTGTGTATTAAAGCTGTCAGTGCAACAAAATCAACATTTGGGTGACATTCATACATTTTTAAATCGCACAGCATCCTTTTTGTCCCTGTGTCACGTGTCTATTTGATGGTGCCTTTAGGTTCTGCTTGTGCGTCACTATGTGACCGAAATAAGTGATGACAAATAGTTAAAGAAAAGTCTTAGTTCGACCATTCCTGTAAAACAGACAATTCAGAAGCCTAAAATGTAACTTCAAATTTAAATAGCTGATGTTTTTCTTTCAAAGGTAAATTTTTTACGCTGACAAATGTTAGTCAGCGTTCATCTTACAAGATTTTTTTTGAGACAACCACATCAAAAGAGTAACACCCAGTATGACACCACTTTATCAGTACTTTATAGTTATGTTGATTTAAAGACTCTATGAAGTGCATATATTTAAAAATAGAACCAAAATTTACCCGCATCTACTATCCTAAATTTTCGACTTGCACATGTAGTTTGGATAATTCCCAGCAGTCCATGAAAGCAGCATAGCTCGGCTCTTCTTCCTCTGCACGCTGCGGCCATTTTGATTTATAACCGCACCGCCTGGGAGAAAACTGAACAGAAAAGGTGGGAATATTGTGATTCGAAGCGCAGCTTACATGAATATTCTTGTTACTCGTTTTAGTTTGTAGTTACTTAGAATGCAGTGGTATATTTTACCTGCCTTAGAGGTAATATTGTCTGCGAGCGTTGATACGTAGCTCAGCTAACATTAGCTTACTTTAGCTTGACGAGGCTTCCTTCACTCTCGATTCGAAGCTGTCTCGCAGGTTCGCCTTTCATCTTGCTATTTATTTTAGTCCTATACTTGGCACAGAGTATATTATGTGTTACTAGTGTGCATGTTCTCCGGTCGGTTAACTGAAATAAACGTTAGCCCTTTCTTAGCTAGTTTTTCGACAATAATTTTTCGTGCTGTACCTTATTTTGTACCAGCTAATAAGTGAACCCTGTTTGGGTGTTTAAAGGTGTGATTTTAAAGAGGAGTGATGTGGGACCAAGGTGGCCAGCCGTGGCCGCAGTGGCCTCTGAGCCAGCAGCAATGGATGCAGTCTTTCCAACATCAGCATGATCCTGGTAAATCACAACATAAAAACAAAAATAACATCTGCTCACTGCTCTGACTGAAACTAAAGCTATTTATGTTTTATAACATGTGGTTGTCTTTCTGTTGTGCTCAGGTCAAGTGGACTGGGCAGCTCTGGCCCAAGCCTGGATAGCCCAGAAGGAGTCGACAGGAGGACAACAGCACAACGTTCAGCCCAATGGTCAGGAAATCCCTGGTCTTGAGTCTGTTGCACCGAATAACCACGGATCTTTCCAAGGGGACACAGCGTTTGGAAGAATGTGGCAGCCAGGTAAAAGATAAACAGCTTGACTGCAGGAACTTTACATAGAAGCATCTGTCCAGGTCCAGACCTCAAGGGCCACTATGCTGCATGTTTCAGATGTTTCCCTGCCTCAACACACCTGATTCAAATCCTCTGCTCTTCAGCAAGTCCTACAACAAGCCTGTTAATAGGCACTTGGACATATTTTCAAAATTTTTAAAACCACTTCCATTTGGTTTAATGGATGGAGCTCTTGAAACCTTGGAAAACTATTCTTCATTTGTCAAAATCAGATCAGCAGTTGAGTAATTTCAATTTAAATGTCAAATTAACAAGCGTTGGTTTTAACGTATTAGTACTGGACAAAAATGAAATAACGTCACAATTACTATAGTCATTAATTACATTATTAATGTATTCTTATTATTATTGATATTAATGTTATTAATAAGTTATAGTATATTTAACAGGGACACACAACGCTTATATGCACAAAACATTTGGAGTATCATACATGCATCACACTAAAACTCGCTGTTTCTCACTAGTTACTTGACTGTACACCTCCGCTGGTGTTCTCACACACACTCACGCTGTTTGGTATGTGGAACTAGACTGCTCTTGCGTTTATGCACGCGTGTCTGGCGCATCTGCCTGAAGCTGTCAGACAGTCGCCAAAAAATAATCACCAACTTCTTCAGTGTGAAATAGTGTCAAATGTAACATTTGTTCTAGTTTTTATTGCCCGATCATGAGTTCTTAATATACGATATTGAAAACCGTTCTGTTACTAACTGTAACTTAATCTGTGCCGTCACCATCGTGTCCATGCGCACGCGCGTATCTGGCGCATCTGTTTACTTATAGTGTCATAGTGGATCCGCTCTACGAGTATATAACTCGGTCTGTTTGAGAGTTTTATTCTCCTAATACATTGTAATTGTGTTATTACATCATTTCCAATTATCTGTTATTAATACTGAACACTGCTACTCGTGTTTACAGTCCAAATGACCACCGACAGATAATTGCACACAACGCTAATATGCATAAAACTGCTGGGCACAGAGGTAGTACATATAATTGTCGTCCACTGTATAATAATTATTATTTAATTACACAATTCTATATCATATTTTTTTATATCATTGTGACATCGGTGATCATTGCAGGGAAAGTGGTCAGTGCCTAAGTGTCTAATGTTAGCGACCCAGTTCTGACATTGGGACGGTGTAATAAATTCCAGTGGCTTCAGTTACTGCTCTTGTGTCTGTCATTGACATGATCACTACTCATTTTTCTGTAGGGGTGACAGAATGAATTACAGTGCAAGAGATTAAGATTAGAGAATTTAAGTGGATGAGGTTGAGATGGTCATGAAGCAGCAGGAAATGAGTGAAATAAGCCTGTCAGATATTCAGTAGAAAGTCAAACTCACTATGAACCAGCTACATCTGTTGAGGTCCATGGATAAATGTTCACTGGTCTTCAGCTGTACTTAACATCAGAGCAGAATGAATGTGAAATGATGCCTAAAGTACATCACTGGTTTGTTAAAACATCCTATGAAGAACATTTACCAGAATTGTGTCTAATTATGGACTTCAGACACTATTTTTTTTCTGTCTTCATTTTCTTTAGTGATTTTTTTTTTTACCATATTTTCTTAGTTATCAATAGATGTCAAATTAACTAGAGAAATCTTAAACTGATGACTTGTCATATAGGCAGTGTTGGTGTATGTCCAGCCCTGCAGCAGAGTGTCTAGAGTTTACATTTAGATTCAGATTATATTTCTTTGGGTTTGCGCTGGTGCTGACTGATGGCTTCAAAACAGCTCTGATGAATGAACATCTGGTTATTCTCTCTCTTTTGGGGTCATGTGGTTTATGTTAGTCCCTTTGTGGCTGAAAAATTAAAATAATTCAAATTGGCTACTGCTGGGAGTTAATGTTGTTTTGATGTTTGTGGTTATTAACAGAATGGGGGATGCACAATCAGCCCCCTCCTCCTCCACCACCCCCTGACCAGGCCTGGATCCCTCCAGGTTCAGGACCGATGGATGTGGTGACCCCCAATGAGGACAGTAACAGCCAGGACAGCGTGGAGTTCAACTCTGAGGCCCACCACGGGGTTTACCCCCAGAACAGCCATGGGTATGGGGCACAGCCCGACAGCTACGCCATGGCCCCCATGGCCATGAACCAGTTTGATTATCAGGTATGCAGATGCTACAGTAGAATCTGTTGAAGCTTTTTGGGTTTAGTAAGACAACCGAGTATCAGAAGAAGAAGCAGTCTACAGAAACTGTGCTGGATCCCTCATCTATGTGTATCAGGCTGTGCAAAGGAAAGTTTTGGCATGTTAAGAACTTTTTTTTTTTTTAACCAAATTTGGTGCTTGAACTGCAGCACAGGCTAGCTGGCATTTCCTAAAATTTCACTTAATTTTCCAAATGTATAACTGATAATTCAAGAAATCCCCCAACACACACACAGCAGTTTAATATATTTATGTTCATCTTATGCATAGATGCATCCTGCTGCAGGATATTTTCACTTCAAGCCCTAAAATTTTACTTCAGTCAAAAAGACAGATGTAGTGGACAAATGTCTCCTGTCTTGTGTGAGACAACAACAACAACTTCACAGTTGAAGACGAAGAACTTTTTGTTTTTGAACCCATCTCTAACTTACAGTTTGTGCTGTCTCTCCCCAGCATGGTGCTGCTTCGACCTTCACCCCCACTCCCACAGGATTTCATCCTCCATACTGGCAGGGTCCTCCACAGAACAGACGGGATGCTCGACCACCAGGGTTTAGAGACCGGCCCAGATCTCCTGTCCAGCAGCTTCCTGTTAAAACAGAGACACCGGCGCCTCTAGGTGAGCCAGGAAATCCCCTGGTCTTAAGACTTAAAAAAAAATATGAATTAATTTAGAAACTCTACATTTTATTTATGCCAAGTACAAATATTTTCAAACTGTATAAGTTCAGTCTGAAAGATGTTGTTTCCGTTACAGAGGAGGTAATGCGTTTAGTTGTGTTGGTTTAGAAAAGTTGTTCAGTTTTACTGTTAGGAAATCTGTTGAAACAGTTTAATTTTAGTAGTTCACAGAGCTGTGGAAAAGTATTTACCCCTTTACGGACTTCTTTCTGTTTCTTCTTCTCCCCTCAAATATCAAAATTGGATGATGTGACTTGTGTAAATGTGACCCAAAAAGCAAAAACCGAAGAAATCTATATGGGATCAAATACTTTTTCACATCAATTTATTATAAAGTGCTATGTGTTAAAAGACAAAACGAAACCCATTAATCTCTCACTGTCTTTTTCAGATGCTGTAAAACGACGCACCCTACCAGCTTGGATCCGAGAGGGTCTTGAAAAGATGGACAGAGAGAAACAGAAGAAGTTGGAGCGAGAGCGAATGGAAAAGGAACGCGCAGAAATGGCAAATGATGATTTAAAAGAGCACGAGGCTGACGCAGAGGGGGACGGTCCGCGTTTGCCCCGCAAGAGTAAATTTGTAAGCAGCTTGTTTTCCTTGATGTGAAGGATCTATTGCTGCTACAGTGGACCGTGTTCTTGTTGTTCTTGTGGACTGAAACTAGGTTTCTTCTCTCTCTTAAATCAGGATAGTGATGATGAGGGAAATGACCATGAGGATGATGAAAAGATTTCTATTAAAAGAGAGTTTCCTGTTCGGAGCCCGTCGCCTCCTGCAGACGACATTGAAGCTGAAATGAGTGAGGAGTTAAAGGAAGAGCTCCTGGTGAGTTCTAATGTTCTTAGTGTTCAGGCTGTTAAAAGATGTTCTTTCTCAGTGGTTAAAAACTGGATTTTAAGAGGTTTATTGTCTTTAGATGGGGATCACTAAAACTCTTCTGACTGAGATCCTTCTGACCGTTACCAATGAAGAGATCCTGCATGTGGCCCGAGAGTCTCACAGAAAAGCCACTCGAGGTCTGCTTGTTTTTTTTTCAGTTTACACTTCATCTGTGTTTGTCACCAAGACCAGTCGTATAAGTCTGGAGAGAATCTCTTATGTGTATGTTAATGTCTTACAGTTACAATACTCACGTTCTTCCCTGTAAAGAAAGGTGATTGAACAGCCAGAGTTTTTCTGAAATGCATTTCAACCATTCTCTGCTAATGCATGGGAGGAAGAAAGCAGAGGCCTGTAGAATAATTGTTTGGGCTCATGTTAGTGAAGGTCCTGTTGACTGGCTGTATGACTCACCTAAACATACAAGTGACTTCCTCCACTGAAGTTACTGAGCATTAGTACAGATTGGTTCTTTCCTTCCTGTCCGACTGTTTGACTTGTTTGACAGAAGTTTGTTTGTTAACGCTCTCTTTTTTTCTCTATTTTTGTTTTGATTTTTTTTTTAACAACAACAGCTCTTTTGAATAGTGCTTATCTGTGACCTCCTTCTCTAGCACTTCTCTTGCCTTTGAGACAATGGCAGTATGTGTTTTAACATGTTGTTCCTGTTGTTGATGTGAATCAAAGCTCCTGCAAAACAGCTGGCACAGTCAAGTGCACTGGCTTCTCTGACTGGTCTCAGTGAGTATCCCTTTTTCTGTCTCTGGGGGGGAGGGAAGGGAAATATTACGCATTGATAATGGGGTGTTTGAAGGAACAAGAAAAATAACTGAAGAGATGGCACCCAAAAACATTTAGTTTTTTGATCATTCAAGGCAAATGTGGCATCTGATTTGCTTTTTCTTTTAGTTTTGCACAAGCATGCTTTAATGTTCACATGAATTAGTATGTTTAAGGGCTAAATGTGTGCTGCTTTAACGAGGGCTGTTGGTGTAAACTATGTTTGTGCCTTATTGAGTTAAGTGCCTTTTTACAGGGACTTTGTGTTGAGATTGTTTCATGACTGGAACCTTATTTTGAGACTGGATCGTTCTCACTGCCAACACTGAACAATCTGGGGCTCTGTTGTGGCAGGTGGGATTGGTGATTATGGTTCAGATGAAAGCGAGGATGAGGACGAACGCAGTGCTCGAGGATCTGAATCTTCTGACACAGATGAGGAAGAGCTGCGTCATCGCATCCGAGAGAAGCAGGATGCCTTCCGCCGCAAAGAACGAGAGATGCAGCTGTTTCAGGAAAAACAGGCACAAGATGCTCTGCTTGCACGTGGTGAGAAACCTTAGTCAGTGACTTGCTTCTTGCTGCATGCTTAGAAATTAATGGCTCTAATATGTTTAGTTGTAACAAGTTATTTGTTGTTTAATAAACACCATGATCATATGTGAGTGATTTGAGCCCCTTTCAGACAGGAATGTTCCCAGCTTCGTCTGTTGTGCTTTTCTGTCTGAAAGCGCCATTGCGGTGTCGGCCCGCATAATCTGGTCCGGGACTTATCCTACTGAAGACCTAGTAATAAGAGCCAACTTTACACAGTGTAGTGTTTGTATTCAGACAGACAGGAGATGTCCCGGTAGGGGTGTGAGGTGGTGGGAAAACGGGGAACGCTGAAAACACATTGATGATGTACTATCTCATGTGAACGACAGTGTATAAGAACATGTGATTTCCACCCCGGCCAAAACATGAACCAAAACACTGTCATGTTCCAACGTTCTGACCAGAGCTCCAGATCTTCACAGATCATTTGTCTTTGATTCTCATTCAGAGACTGATCCGATTTCACCACCGTCCACTGATCCTGCTCATCATCCCGATGTAAAATCACTCTGCCTGGCGTGATGGTGCAGCGCGCCGGGCAGAGTGAGTTTACTTCAGGAGCCAGGTGGTTTCTCCACCGGTGAGCGAGCAGAGTGGAGAAGCTGGAGTAGATGGCGGTGAGATCGGATCAGTCTCTGAACGAGGATCAAAGGTAAATGATGAGGAGATCTGGAGCTCCTGTCAGGAATGTAGGAACAATGACAGAGCGATCAGCAGGTGAGACCTGAGGCAAGCACTGTGAGTAGTTCTAAGTACACCTGGCTGCAGCACCCCGCCCCCGAATTTCCTTGCTGTTTGAAAGCAGCTGAAAGGCAATGCTCCAAAAAAAAGTGGCGTGTCTGAAAATACAACTCTGGTTAAAAACCCGATTGAATTGGCCGCAAATATTCCCGAACGTCTGTCTGAAAATGGCTTTGGTGGGACCGTGAGGCCCCTCCCCCAGCACCCCAGCCAACAGGATGTTTTACTTTTATACAACTGAAGAAGGAGAAAATGTATCCATCTTTATACAGTCTTTGTGGCCTTTGAACAAAGAACAGGTGAACCGTTGGTTAGAACGGAGCAGTGCTCAATCTGTCACTGTCTGCTGTGGATCAGCTTTAACTCTTCATCCTCACACAGCTGACAATGATGTGGGAGGGAGGAGTTTTTTAATGTTGAGCTAAAGTGGCTGAAGGCAGAGATTTGGCACGATTGATTCTTTAGTAAGCAGATTAATTAGTGACAGAAGGGCGTCCACCAGAGACTGAGACTTTATATGCTGAGTTGATGGATGACACACCCAGAAATGATAAAAATGGGTCTCTCACATCTGTGGTGAAAAAGTGGCACAAAGACTGAGAGACGGTGGAGCCGCTTTGTGTTGAGGCTAACACAGGAACCTTTTCATAACGAGAAGTGACCCACATGGTCAAACACGCTCCAGAGTTTTACATCACAGATCTGTTTCCATCTTGAAATGCAACCTTAACTACCTGTTTACATCCACATCTTAATGAAAATGCAGGCCACAAAAGGAAACCAAACAGTTGAATGCTGGGCAGGAGATGTCATGTATTTAGGAAAACTGGAGAGGAATTCCTTTAAAAACATTAAAAATTCAGTTAATTCAAAAAGGAATTAATTTGAATGTTCCTGCTCAGACTTTATAGTTGCTCTTTATTTGTCAAAGGTTAAAAGGAAGCAGGAATTATAAATTAATAAATGGCGAGAAGATGTTCAGTGTTTGTTAAAGAACTACAACATAATTAAAGTTTGTGTGTGCTCATGCTTTGATGTTTAACTAACGTCTTTGTTCTGTTCCACAGAGGAGATGGCAAAGGAGAGATTGAGCAGAGAAAAGGGGGGTCACAATGAAGAGCAGTTAGACCCTGCACACAAACAGGAAGTAAAGGAGAGAGAGCCGGAGCCCCTGGTAGACAGGCGAACGTCCCGCAGTGATGAGGGCAAGTATTCAGGCAGAGGGAAGGAGCAGTCAGGGCGAGGCAGCAGCAGTTCCCCAGCCAATGGGCGCAGCAGCTCCCACTCCAGTGACAGCAGCTCACGCTCTTCTTCCTCATCCTCCTCTACCTCGGCATCTTCCCGTAGCTCCTCACGGTCTTCTTCCCCTCAAAGGAAGAGAAGGCGCAGTCGCTCTTCCTCACGCAAGGCCCGTCGGCGCAGCAGAAGCCGTAGTTCCCACAGGCATAGTGAGAAAGTCAGGGACAGGAGGAGGAGCAGCGTAGAGCGATCAGGCCGCCACAAGAAAGACCGCAGTGTTTCCAGAGAGCGCAGGAGCCACAGGAGCAGATCCCGATCCAGGGACAGAGGCAGGGGGCGGGCCAGAGACAGTCGCAGTCGCAGCAGAGACAGAGGGAGAGATAAGGAGCGGAAAAGGAGCCGCGAGCGCAGGGATAGCAGTCACAGCCGCAGCAGCAAACACAAACAAAAGGCTTCAAGCAAAGACAGAGAGAGGAGGAGAGAGAGGAGTCGGAGCCATGATAAAGAGACAAAGAAGAAGAAGGATAGAGAGAAGGAAACTGATAAAAAGAAAGAGAAGGCTAGAGAAAAGGGAAGCTCACTGACAGAAGAGGATGGAAAATCCAAAAAAAGGAAAGAGAGTGACTCGTGTACAGAGTCCCAGAGCGAAAAACGCTCTCGACAAGATAGTAAAGGCTCCAGGAAGGGCTCCAGTAAAGCTAGCAAGAAATACTCAGATTCTGAATCCAGTAGATCCCCTTCCCCCGAAGTTAGTAAAGAAAAAAAATCCAAAAAGTCAAAACGTAGTCGTTCAAGGTCGACGGACAAATCTCACAAGTCTGGTAAGAAGGCAAGCCGCAAACACAAGTCTAAGTCGCGATCAAGGTAGTATTCGTTCTTTTCTCTTTTCACTTACTGTTTGTTTATTGTGTGTCTTTTTGAAATGTTTGTTTTTATTGAAAAATGTTGACTGATGCAGGATTTTACTGTCACTTGCTGCAGCATTATGTGTAAAATCAACTATGATGCAATAAAGGGTTTTAAACCCTTATTACAATTTAATCTGGTCCATTTCTATGACATCAATTTGCTACAAATGGAACGTAGAGCATCATTATTATCTGAGTTGAACCTTGAACTGTAAAACTGCTTCATGTCTTTGTGACTGAAGAATTCCACATGTGTATTTGTTGCTTTGCATTGTGTTTTGCATGGTCGAGTTTCAGCTGTAGAATCTGCAGTACATTATCATTTATTAGCATTTAGTACAATATTTGATCCTGTGGCATTGATGTGATGTGTCTGTATGTTGTATCACGCGGTGCAAAGGGTTAAATACATTATTAACGTTGTGCCCCCCCACCTCTCTTTCAGGTCAGCATCCCCCTCCCGACGGAGCAGGCGCTGAGCAGCACAGGTCACATCTGGATCTGTGCACTGTCCCGTTTAAATTCCATGAGTTGAGCAGGCTTGTCTCATTATAGAGGCAGTTGTGTAGGTGAACACCCCCCTCTTACATTTCTTTTACTGTAAATATGTTTTTAATTTTTAAAGTGTAACTGAAGAAAATGACATTTTGAATCAGATTTCATCATGAAGTTTGATCAGACACTAAAAACACCAGTTGTATCATTTTAAAACATTACAAGATACTTTCCCACAACCTATTGTGTAAAATGTCCAATAAAAGCTGTTTGTTCCTTGCTCTGACTCTTTCATTGATTTTCATGGTTTAACTCTTTAGCTTTCTGATTTTTGGGTTAAATAGGAATAAATTTAGTTTGGATTTAGCTTTAATCGAGCTTGAAATACAGTTAGGTTTTCATAGAACCGTCAGTTTACAAAGCTATTCATGAAGAAAAGTTCCAGTTGTTTCACTTTGATAAAAAGCCAAGTGTTGAAGTAAACTGTTGATCCTCAGTGCAGCCACGCCTCGGAAGACCTGACACACTAAAAACTGGATTTACTTAGTTGAACAGGATCTGTTGTCCTGCTGAAGAAGACAGTTGTTACAAAAAGATGAGCAGCGTTTTGTAAAAACAATCACTTTACTGGACGCTTACGCAGCTGTTAAATTGGAAAATAAGGTTGATGTGATGGGTACTCAGCTGTCTCACACAGCCTGTGTCCTGATGAGTTGCTTCCTATCTGACACCTTCATCCACTGTCTCCTACACGGATGAAGAGAAGAATCTCATATACCCATCATGAAAATTTGGAGCAAAAGATCTGTTCCTAACACCAACCAGCTGTGCAAAAACATTAAATCTGGAAAAAAGACCAAATATTTACTGTTAAATTTCTTCGTCACATGTACGGTGTAGAAATTCCATCATGCAGGTTTACTGAACAACACTTTGTCTTAAAAAGATGAAATACCGATTGGATTTTTTTTCTTGTTTTGTTTGTACTTTAATAGTAATTTTATAGAAAAGCTATAAACAGATGTAGATAAAATTTGTAGGACAGGTTGGAGAAAGACAAACTAATTAGATTTTGGAATCAATCCACTAAACTGAGTTTTTCATGAATAACTTTCACTAATGTTATTATAAACTGCCACAATAGCTGATTCAACATGACAGTTAATATTGGCCCTTTTGTTTGCCGTGACAGTAATGATCTTTCAGAGGTGGAGTTTAAGGTATATAACTGAAACACTTCCAGCTTTTGTTATTCTCACTTGATCGGGGAGCTGATGTCTGTCTGCAGCTGTCAGTGGGTGAGGTGGAGTCACACCTGGACACACACTCATACCTAGGGCCAATTTACTGATCATGGAAGAAGCTGGAGTCCCTGGAGAAAACCTACACATGCACCCAGAGAACATGCAAAACCATCCAGACTGGTTTTGAACCCATGACTTCTTGCTTCAAGGCAACAATAATACCAACTGGATCAGGGGCCACAAACCAGAGCCATATGAAGGTTTAGAAGTTTGATTCTTAGTTATCTAAAAATCATGTAAAATTTAAAAAAATTGTCATTTTAATTCTATATAAATACAAATGTGATTAAAGAGGAAAAGCAACAGGATAAAATTACAACTGAGAAGCTGTCTACTGGTGTGATGTGGCCCCTGAGGGCACCGCATTGGTGACCCCTGATCTAAACCACTATGCAGCCCTCCTCATTAGGTATCATATAAAACTAAAAAAAAATAAATAAATAAATAAAATAAATATATATATATAAAATTGACAAATATGTCTATAATAACACACTCAAACACTTTGTAATGATTCAGTAAGAGGATTGAAACGAATTGAAAAGAATCATATAAAACATATAAAATCATATAAAACAATTGAATAAAGCCTGCGTGACTTCACTCAGTCCAGCAGGTGGCAGCAGAGGAACGTCTGCTGCTCTGAAACAACACGACCGAAGAAGAACGTAACTGAAGTCAGCAGGGAGGGCGGACATGTATTCAAACAAGTTCGGCTGCCTGATGTTTGGGTTCCACAACCTGAAACCGAACTCAGCCTGCGGTGTGCTGCGGAGGGCGGCCAGTCGGAGCGCCTGTAGCTGGACTGCGGCGCGTCAGCAGCGGAGCGCCGCGCTCCATCGGGCCGGGTACAGTCTGGTTCTGGTTCTGGTTCCTGAGTCAACTGATAATATGCGAAGTTTAATGTAAACAGGGTTAAGAGAGAACAGCCTTTCCTAAGATACGAATCATTTTCAAGTTCTTAATTTTTTTTTTAATTCAGAAATATTGACATTTAATTTGTGTTCTGGTCTGTAAACTGATCCCTCCAGACACATTCTACAATCTGCAGAATTACATAATAAAAATATATACTTACATAAGCAGTAATGCTACAAAGTAAATGCACCCCCTTAACATGTTGAACATGAGAATAATACAGTGAGTTTAGTTTGTGACCTTGTTTTAATAAACATGTTTCTGACAGTGTCATGTGTGGAGCCCGCTCAGCCTCCCACACCACCCTGGACCCTGCTGAGGTCAAACGCTTCCAGTCACTGGCCAACAAGTGGTGGGATGAACAGGGAGAATTCGCCGCTCTGCACGCCATGAATGACCTCAGGGTGCCTTTTGTTCGGTGAGTCCTGGTCCAGTTTTTGAGTTTCAGTTATGCATCTCATGTCTTAGACAGAGGCAACTGTACGGTGTCCATTTTAGGACATTTTCAGACTAAAGAAAAGCAAAACAACCTAAGACATCAGACTTTACATCAAAAGCATCATATCTCAGGAAAACATCCATCAGACTTCAGACCAAACAGCGTCAGGAAAAATGTCAAGGGACCGTCGACAAATGTGATTCTTTTCAACAGATTACATGTCATGTGACCTTGTGGCCCAAAATCAGTGCTGAATTGTTTTACTACACTGAAACAATGAGACACAACCATTTATTATTAAATCTTTGAACATCTTCTATTTTACTGTCATTTTTATATGAAAAAGTGCAACTCAGAACCTGAAGAACCGGATCTCTCACTCTATGGCTCCTGTCTAGTGAGATGATTTGGCATTGATCTGGAGACACGGGGTCCAATGACTTGGAAGATATTTCATTCTTAGTCTTTGCACCTGATTCAATCAGTAATTTGTTGATGGACCCTCAGTGAGCGGTGAGTACACAGGTGAGATACCTGTAACCTGTAGGTTCAGGTATCAGGTGAATCTGATCAAGACACAGCTGAATATCCAACCTCAAACTAACGTCATCCCTGTCCAGGTGGCAGAAGAAACAAAAAGAAACTTAAAGAACGAGTGAAACTTTCTGTAGAAGAAGCTGGTTGATGGTTGTCTTTACAACATGATGATACATTTCCCCACCAGCTGTTGAAGCATTGGAGTAGTTGTTGTTGTCCGCTTCAAGGCTAAAAATCTCCTCTGTTTCAGTGAATGTTTGACAGCATTAAAGAAGTTTGCTATAAAAATCTGAATTTGAAATGCTGATTTTTTTTTGTCTTTACAGGGATAATCTGCTGAACGTGCACAGAACACATCATCCTGGGAAACCGCTTGCAGGGCTGAGAATCCTGGATGTTGGTTGTGGTGGAGGGTTGCTCACAGAGGTAATACACCTGCATGCAGACGTCTGTGCGTGGCTACATCACCATGGTGACAGAGTTAACTCCGAGTGTCTCAGGTCTTTTATCAGAGGCAGTTTGTTTCTACAAATCAAAAAAAAATCACTGTTTAATATAAAAAGCTCTTATTCTGAAAACTGAACATGTTGAAAATATTTATAATATATTTAAAACCTATTTTCTGTTTTTAATGTAATTAGTCTCCAGTCTGATGTAACATGTTGATTTGTGGTGCATCAGGAGAGTCCGACTGCAGGTCAGAAAGATTCAACGTTCAACTGATCGCTGTATTTTACAGACATTTCAGTCAAACTCAAGTCTGTTTGTTCAGTTCTGGTTCTGGAACCAGTTCAAACAGGTAGAAAAACCTGTTTGTAATATTAGGGTGCATTTACACTAGCCCTGTTTAGTCCGCTTTAATTAAACTCTAGTTTGTTTGCACAGAAAGTCCGGTTCGTTTGGGGAGGTGTGAACGGGCAACCGAACTCTGATTTGGACCAAACAATCGAACTCTAGTCCACCTAAAAACATGGGTCTCTGTTTGATTGAAACAAACTCTGGTGCGGTTTGATTGAACGTGTGAACGCGATCGAACCGAGATCGCACCAAAAGCAGGAAATGGACTATATTGTGCCGCCGTCTCAGCCGCCTCGTGTAGTCGTCTGAGTCGTCATCTGCTCTTTCTGAGTCCAGTGCTGCAAAATATTGATCTGGTACATTCACCAAACACAAACGATTAATCCCCAAACCACCACTCCAAGTTTGTTTATGTTTCAGTCTCCCGCGGCAGCAACACGAAGTTAAGTAACAACAATAAAAAAATAGTGCAGTAACACCACAGCGCGGGGTGTAACATGCTCCTTAGATTATTTGGTTTGGTTCATAAAGTTCAGTGTGAATCCAGACCGCAGCAACTAAAAACAGCAACAATGTTGCAACTTTGGTCCCCAATCGAACCGAATCCACCGGACTATCAGGTGTGACTACAGCCTTAGCGTCATTCTGCAGCAGAAAGTCCAAAAAACATGATCCATTTCCTGTTATTGATGTTCATGTTGGTCAATGTTACCAGGACCCACTTCAGAGGGGCTGAAGGGCCAGATGTGGCCCCATAGCCGCAGGTTGCAGACACCTGATGTAAAAGTTTCTTCCACTGTAGGATCTGGCTTGATGCAGTCTATTAAAACAGATCTGGAGTCTGTTAGTGTTTAGGATTAGTTTCTCCCTGACAGCTGAGGAATCGTACAGGTGTAATATGAGAGAGAGTTTGAGACGTGCAGTGTGATGTGAATAAAGCTTGTAGAAATTCTAGTAAGTTCTGGTGTGTATAAATGATGGTTTCAAGCCGCAGACAAAACGTTGTCGACTGCACAAGGTGAGCTGGCGGTTGAATTAATCTAATATTCATGTATTCCCCAGCCGCTGGGGCGCCTGGGAGCCAACGTGCTGGGAATAGATCCAGTAGAAGACAGCATCAGCACTGCCCAGATGCATTCGTCACATGACCCAGACCTTCGTGACCAGGTGTCCTACAGGGCCTGCACCCTGGAGCAGCTCTCAGGTGAAGGAGAGGAGGAGCAGAGGGAGCCCATGTTTGACGCTGTTGTGGCGTCAGAAGTTGTGGAACATCTGGCCGACTTGGAAACATTTGCCATGTGCTGCAGCCGTGTTCTGAAGGTGAGTCTGCGTGATTTTCCCATGTTGCTCGGGTTCCTGCAGCAGAACACTGAGTGTTTGCATGTTCAGCTGAGCAGCTCCTGATGATACTGATAGTAACTTTGTTGTGGTTGTATCTGTGGCTGGTTGGTGGGGTAAATGTGGGTGGTTTGGACAGGGCATGGAGAAGCTTCAGAGAGATTTGTGCATCAGTGTCGGGCCAGTGGATCAGAACCCCCTGGGTCAGTGGGTCACCTGCCTCTGGTTTCAGTTACTGCACTTTGACTTTTGACATAAATCTATCTCCTCTGGTTTAACTAGAGATTGTTGATTCTGCTTCTGGTCCTCAGATTATTCAGTGTTTTATTCTCTAATCCAGCCTGGTTGAACCTGGATTCTGTCCATTAAAAGCTTTAAATTCTTTCACTCAGGAAGTAATGCAGCTCACTTGTTGGAGGATCATTAAACATGCTCTGACTTTATATCCTGACCTAAAGATTTCCATTTCCCTCCATATGCAGCCAGGCGGCTCACTCTTCATCACCACCATAAATAAAACCAACCTGTCATACGTGTTGGCTATCGTTGTAGCCGAGCAACTGCTGCGCATCGTTCCCCGCGGGACGCACGACTGGGAGAAGTTCATCAGTCCCGTAGAGCTGGAGCGCCTTCTGGAGTCGAGTATGTTTCTGCATCAGAGAAAATCTTCATGTTTTTGTATTTTTGCTTCTGTGAATTAAACTTTAAGATAATAAATCAACATCAGAAGCAGATGTTCGGTTATCTAAAAACCACTCTAAAATATAAACAAACAAATCAACTGCACCATTTAATTTCTACAGAGTTCCAGCTATTGTAGAGTGATCATATACTTCAGGAAGGTATTTAAAAATCTAAATTAAATATCTTTTTGGTCTTTTATTGTTCTTTCCTCTTGGTCAGATGGTTTCTTGGTGCAGTCGGTCCAAGGAACAACGTACAACCCGATCTCTGGTGCCTGGTGCTGGACCAGCAGTACCGATATAAACTACTCTCTCCATGCAGTGAAAATGAGCGACGGAGCTGAGGAGAGCTGCACCCAGCCAGAGGATGACTCCACCCCCATGCACAGCTGGACAGATGCAGGAGAAGGAAAACAAAAACAGTGATTCCTTGTTCGACAGGCGAGCTGCGGTGAAGCATGAGACTGAATTCATTCAAGGTGAAAAAGAAAATCTCTGAAGACTGAGATGGTTGTTGTTGTTTCAGGATGCTCAGAATAAGATTTAAGTGTTGAATAAATGTGAGATTGATTGCTGCAGCAGTTTAAACTGATTTTATCATTCAGACATTTAACAGTTTTATCTGACAACATTCTGCATTGCTTTGATATTTTAGAAAAAATATTTAGTAAATGCAACATTTAGGTTTATTCTTTCATAAACTTTTTTATTTAAATGGATATAATAAAAATCGAAACCAGACCTGATCTTCGGGGTTTATTTGTACTAACCCCAAACAGAAAAGTCTGATGTGTTAAATCGTTCATGTTCGGTTAGAAACCGAAGACACTTCCGTTAATATACCCTCCACTGAAACATTGAAACATTCTTGTGTTCACCTGGTGAGTCATAAATACCTTTAATAATGTGTCCATTTAAAACGCGTTTTATTTGCTCAAGCTTTCACCGTTACTCCCGCACGAGATAATCGTACTGGAATGCGCGCGCTCTGAAATGCGCGCGACTGTGCTGCTAGCTTGCTGTAACCATGGCAGCGTTGAGGACTTTGGAGATTAAATCCATGACAACAGTTTCTCTAAATGGGTTTAAAGCTGTTTTTTCTTCCTGGAGTGTCGCGAGCAGCAGGTTTAAGACAGACAAGAAGCTTGTTCACGTCGAGGAGGTTTAAAAAAATTGCTGGAATTAATTTTCAACATGACCGTCTTCTTGTTTTTACGAAGTTGTTCCAAAGTAAGTAGCCTGGATAATCCATTTAAAGGACATTAGCTGCTTCTTTAAAATAAAAAAATACAGACACATGGACTTGCATCGACCTCATTAAATCAACATATTTATCCTAGATGTATTTTCTGTGTGAAATGTTTTAAAATAAGCAACCTTCTTACATGAAGACTTGCATGTGTATTAAACTAGTTTTTAACGCTGTGACAGTGAAGCTGCAGAGTAAATAATAAGTAGCGCGTCTCCAGTTACACACAGCTGGAGGTGTTGTGAAAGACTTGGTTCCGATGGGATGCAAGGGGGCTCGTCAGGGCGGGGCATCACGGTCACACAAAAGTCAATCTACAACAAGTTAGCAGAGTTCGATACATCAACACCGGAAGCTGTTTTACTGGGACTTTAAAAATAAAAGCATCATTGTTTTCTTCTGTATTTTTACCTTTGTCTACCCGAGATCAGGTTTAATATAAAACATTTAGACAACTTTCAAATTAAAAATCAAAAGGTGAACCAACAGCAGCTTCTAGTAATATAAATCATATTATCAACACACAAGGGCTTATTCTCAAGAGAAATCTCTTTCATAGAGACACGTTTCTATAATTATATAGTTTTTCTATTTGAGCCTATTAGAATATAAATGCAACATTTTCAAAAAAAATTGTGAGGAGAGGAAACCAGCATCATGTTGAAAAGATTACCTTCCTAGTTATCCAGCTAGCTCTAAAGAACAAACCTTTTACAGCTAAGTTTAAATCTAGTACTAAACATTGTTTTATCTTTTCTTAAATCTTGACTCTTATGTGCATTTATTACTTTTACTTAAGATTTCTGTAACAACAAAAAAGATTTATGGAACATTTCTTAAACAAACAACTTACTGAATAATTTGTCAGATTAATTAATAGTGAAGTTTAAAGTCCCAGTGGAGTTTTAAACAGTCTAACTAGGAATTTAGCTGAATGACTGAGTTGTAGTAGATTATTTTTACGTTATTTCAAATGCAGGGTGGAAAACGACAGTAATAAAATTATCTGAGTTGTGAATTTTATTTTGAAAAACAAAACCGGAAATCTCGCTGTTATAGGTGAAATTTTTTTGAGAGACACATCAAAGAGACCTGCAAAGGGAGGTGAGCTTGATGCTGCGCGGAGCGTCTTCAGAGGAAGGAGGGGCGCAATGTTTACTTCTCCCAGTTTGATGGATGAATAACGGTCAGCTCCACCGCGGTCATGCCGTAGGCCTCCCGCCGGACGGGGGCCGCAGCTGGGAGGAAACGGGGTTCTTGTAACAGAGGGTGGGAGGATGCACTGGGCTGCTGGCCTCGCCTCCACCCAGCCGTGTGTGGTTGAACTTGGGCGGAATAACAGTCTGCCGCTCGGGCTGTGCGGCTCCGAGCAGCATCAGTCTTTGTATGGCTACATCATCGCCTTTCCTTTGCAGGACTACGGGGGCATCATGTCGGCGCTGGGCTCGGACTCCTGGTGGAAGAAGACCCTGTACATCACTGGGGGGGCCCTACTGGCAGCTGCAGCCTACCTACTGCACGAACTGCTCGCCATCAGGTAGGAGGCTCCGCGTGTGTCGTTTCTCATTGACTCAGTGAAGGGGGTCGTTTCTCTGCGGGGGTGTCAGTGAGATCTGTGTCCCTGCTTGTTTTCCTCCTTCAAAGGACAGGACGGTGTGTTGTGGAGAAAACGAACGAGTCACGCGCCTGCTGCTGTGCGGGCTTCCGTACCAGCCAGTAAACCATCAGTGAGTGAAGCTTCAGGTCTGCAGAGACCTGAAACAAGAGAAAACTGTAAACACGATTCGATCTGCAGCATCCTGTCATGTTACTCTGACTAACATGGCTGTTGTCAATCAGGAGAGGGATTATTTTTGGGACCAGTCCAGTGCAGGAGTACATCCTGTTACAGTGGCCCAGTGCCCCCTCCCCCCCGTGTGAGCTGTGTTTGGAGCTGCTGAATCACGTGCAGCCTGCTGATGCTGGCTCTGCAGCCTGCAGGCGTCATCTGTCCGAGACATGTGATGTATCTGTTGGCAGCGTAGACCCAATGTACACTCAGGCAGTTTCTACCCATCCCTGAGAAATGTTTATTGTCTTACATTTAAATGTATACGATATTTTTTTATCAGTGGATTTCAACACCTCCTATGAAAATGTTAAAATAGAAGAAGGGTAGCAGAGGCCACATGGAGCATTGCAACAATATGTTGTTTTGTTTTGGTCCCTGCAGAGATTTTTAGATGGTTTCAGACCCGTCGGTTTGGACTGAGCATCACAAAGACCCAACAAAGTCACAGCTGGAGAGGATGGATGTTTAACGGCTGGATATTCAATAAAAAATGCTAGAAAAAGGAAAAGATACGGGCTGTTTTATGTTTTGTTTTTACATCAGCTTTTACATCACTTGAGCCGTATCAGATGTATTTTCTACTTGATTACTTAACCCTAACAAAAACATTCTAAAATCACTAAAACAGACTTTATTTTACTGAATAACAGATGGATATTTGAAACATTTCTCTGCAGAGAAACAAAACAATCACTTTTTTTTTTTAGCTCTTTTAAAAGATCCACGTTCTGATAATAGGAATGAATCATTCTGTTTAATTTGTGTTTTGGTGCACTTCTTACTTATTTTACATCAGCTGACTAACAACGAGAGAAACAAAAACACAGACTAGCACCGCGGCAGGGGAAACGACTCTTAACCAAACTCACGATCAGATCCTGAGTCCTCGGTCCGGTCTTTATCTCCTCTGATGTTTTCTTTACTGTTTGTTTCTGAAGTTTAATGTCAGCTGGATAATTCTGTCCAAACAAATCGTACTCTGAAATGTTTAAGTGTTAGAGTAAAATATTATAATAAAGATTCGCTCTCTGTAGGAAGGAGCAGGAGCTGAACTCTCAAGATGCCATCATCCTCCATCAGTTCTCCAGACCAAAGAATGGCGTCCCCAGCCTCTCCCCCTTCTGCCTCAAAATAGAGACATACCTGCGCATGGCGGATCTACCTTACCAGGTGACCACAGAGACTGTTGCTGAAGTTTCTGTATGTAGTCTGTTGTGTTCTCGTCCCCTTAACTGGACTGAGATCTGGACATAGACTTGACCTTTCTAAGATCTGTCTCTTTAAACTGTTTAAGTGTTGCTTTTGGTAGCACATGTAATGATGTTGTGTTGATGTCCCAGTTTCAGGTCTCTGAAATGAAAGCTGGTTTACCTTTGAGGATTTTACCGTGTCATCGCTTTGCTTTGGAGATGTTGAGATTATATTCCATGCAGCCAGTTTTTCATGGTTATGAATACAATCTGGTCTCAAACAACCAAGAACTTTATACCTGGTCTGGTCTCACAGCTTCTTGGTCTTCACATACTTCCTATTTAGTGGAGTTGGACATTGATGACTCATCAATGAGCTTCCCATTATATTTATTGGGTTACATACAATAATTTTTTTTACCTTTGAAGGGAGTTGCCCACAATGTTTCTTCCCTTTTTTAGATTTATTTTAACATTTTACTTTTGATATGAGTTACTTTTTTGGAAATTTTGTGTCGATCCAATGCACAAGTGTTAAAACACTGGAAGTGTGTGATGAAATACTAGAAAACACCAGTGTTTATAAACACACACACACACGTTTGTTTTGTTATCCTTATGGGGACCGTCCATTGACTTCCATTGATTTTAGTAACTAGATTTATACCTAACCCAAACCCTTTTCCTAACCTTAACCATTACTGCTCTATAACTAACCCTAAGACTAACTAAAACTCTATTCACACCATACCTATAAAGCTGAACCCTAACCTTAAAAAGGGGGGTCCCCCGTATGGGGCACAGGCTTTGGTCCCCACAAGAACCCTCGGTCCCCAGAAGGATAGTAAATATCTCAAAACTGGTCCTCATTAGGGTAGAAAAACAAGAACACACACACTCTCACTCACACACACACGTTGCACGTGAACGTATAGTTTCCTAGTGACCTGTCCAGGGTGTAGCCCCGCCTTTCGACCACCGGAGAGATGAACATATACATAGTTTTTAAGTTTCAGCTTCTAGACCTTCTGGTTTTGTGCTGCAGGGTGACAGAGCTGGTTCACACTGTTGTGCAGATTTGTGTGTTTGACACTAACAAGTCACGTATGAATGTTTTTATGAGCTTCAGTCTCAGTTTAGAAACAGGAAGTGATGAAACAGGAAGCAGCTCTTTGTTTACATCTTACATGGATGTTGAAAAGCATTTGTGAGCTGATGTTTTCATTGATAAAAGGGTGAAATTCAGTATAGTAGCTGGTTGTAATAACACTGCTTTATTAATATGAATTATTTCCCTAAATCAGACCCAGAGAATGATGACATCTCTCACACAGGAATAAAAAACTTGTTGAGGACCAAACATAGATGTTCTGACTCAGTGGGTTGGAGTTTGATCCATGGAAAGATTCATCTGTGCAGCTCGAGTCATTTTCACTCAGCAGAGACACGAGTTAAACATCAAATATCATTTCTATCAACACCAACACCTGTAATCTAATACTGCACAGAAACAAAGCAGCAATATGCAGAAAGAACCACGTGGAAATCCTCTTTACTGAATGTCTCACACTCAACATGTAGAGTTCTGAGCTGAGAAACATGAATGTTCTAAAAAAAAGACTGGAGTTTGAAATGAACTGCAGCTGTCAGGTTAACAGGATCTTTTTCTCACAGTTGTAACCAGACAAACATACACACACTTGTGCGCATACTTTTCACAACTTAGTCGTAATATTTACACCTCGTAAAAACACAGATAATCAGAGAGAGAAATACTCACAACCCTAACCCCCAGACTCATGCTCACGTAAGGATCTGACATTAGTAACTCCATGAGAGATTTCTTGTGGATTTTAGTCTCTTTGTTTGTATCTGCAGTTCCTGGGTTTCATCACTTCTGGTAAATGCGTATTTCTTGAAATTGAGCAGCGAGCCTCCATAAATTTGCATATTGGAGACTTTATCACTGGAAATCTGCACATCCTGGTTTATGTGAAAAACTGACTTCCGGGAACAAATGTAATATTGATTGATATGAAGTAATAAAATTACAGAAAAATCGCAGTCAGAGACACTTAAAATATGATTGTTTGCATGTTTTATTAGCTTTTTGTTCATGTGCTTTTAAAAACAACATGGCATGTCAGTGTACTGGAGTCATGATCATTTTGTTCAGAAAACATTCCACTCGATTCTCTCTAAACACTCGTGTCCTCTGCAGAACTACTTTGATGGGCGGCTGTCACCACAGGGGAAGATGCCGTGGATCGAGTACAATCATGAGCAGGTGTCAGGGTCGGAGTTCATTGTTGACTTTTTGGAGGAGAAGCTGGGGATCAACCTAAACAAGAACCTCACCCCGCAGGAAAGAGCCGTGTCTCGAGCAGTTACCAAAATGGTTGAGGAACATCTGTACTGGTGAGTGTTTGACCAGAACGTCTCTCAGAGTTTAACATCATCAATACGATGAAATTTAAGCCTCTTTTAGAGTGTTGTTGATTATACGTTATAACTCGATTATGTGAGTTTATGCTGTGTGTAGAACGATAGCTGGAGCTGAAAATAACAGTTTAAAAAGAAATCTAAAAAATGTGAAGAGACGACACAAATTAGGGAACAGAATTCATTTAGAAGTAAATCAGAACAGTTGTCTTTAAACTTGCATGAACAGAAACACTGTCATCAGACTGGGTGGAGGATTAGTTCTTGGAGTGATCTTCTTTATCTGAGCATCTTTCTTGCTGCTCTGGACTGACACAGTCCTCACTGTCCCTGCTTCACTGAGGTGGTGAGTCACTCCAGTTCCACAGAGACAGACGTGCACTGCTGCTGCTAGGGAATTGTTTTCACTCCTCCTCCCGTGCACAGAGAGACTCTGAGTGTTTTCCATTACCTAAAAGCTCTATCCATCTTCCACCATCAACCCCACCTCGTACAGTGATGTAACCCAAACCGACCCAGTGTCACAAAGCCTGTTGTCCTATATTTGGCAACATAAAGACTCAGTTTAAAGTAAATGGTTTGGTCTCACTCCTAAACTAAAACCAAAAACATCTGGAACCTGCTCTGTTTATTTAATGGGTTTTATTTGTCTTTTTTTTTAAGCAGTAGAGGTCATTCATATAACCCACATTCTCCATTACTCCCTCCACCCGCCTCTCCTTTCTCTGCTACACCATCCACGCTCCCATGTTTAGATCCACATTAAGACCAGTTGAGTGAATTATTTATGAAGGGCACTGTGGTGGCTGGTTGCTCTGTATGTGGTAAGAATCAGGCTGATCTGGGAACAAAAGATGGACACATTGGATTGAAAGAAAATAATTGGAGATAATATTTGCCAGCTGTCGTAGTTGAGGGTATAAATCTGAAATGTGTTTTCACTCACTGGTTTATTGCAGTTCTATCTCAGATTATAGACTTCAGATGAAAAACTTACCATGAAGTATATAAAACAGCTTCATCTCACTACTAAAACCAACATCAATGAGACTCTGGTGGATATAAAGTTTAATAAGATGAAGTGATGAAACTCAGTCAGTGTTTCTGTTACAGTCTCAAACATGTAGATGTTACTATAGACAACTGGGAGACACGTTCATGTTTTGAGCTTGTTGACACACAAACACATGAGACTTGCTACATCATTACTTCATGGTGGTTTTTGTTTACATCTCGACTGTTAGACTCACGTGAACTCTTCTCTTTAGTATTTAACAGGAAGCTGACGGTTTAAAGAGCTGAATGTAGATGTGTGCCAGCAGTGAGCAAAGAGAACTGATGGATAGGCAGTGGGGCAGAAGTGATAGTGCACTTTTTATTGATTGGGTTCAATTCAATTCAGTAATACTTTATTATTCCAAAAGGGCAATTAGATGCTTTCAGCTGCTTGGAGTTACTTGCTCTGATGCTGCTTCCCAACAGGTGACTGCATGTGTGATGACACTCCCAGTCTGCTCTGTCCCTTCCTAAAAACAGCATCACAGTTGTGTCTCCAGTTCAGTCTGTTGTCCAGGTAAACACTCAGGTATTTATACTCCTCCACCATCTCCACTTCTTCTCCCATGATGGAAATGGGTTTTGACGTGTTGCTGCTCCTCCTAAAATCCACAATCATCTCCTTTGTCTTGTTCACATTCAAGATGAGATGATTGTTTGAACACCAGGACACAAAGTGATCCACCAGTTCTCTGGACTTGGTCTCTGGTCCATCTCTGATCCACCAACAACTGCAAAGTAATCAGAGTATTTCTGTAGATGACTGTGGTGCTCCTGTGCTGCTGATCACCTGGTCAGACGTACAACTGTTTGTGAAGTAGTCCTTAATCCAGGTGATTGTGGAGACATCTACCTGTGTCTTCTGGAGGTTTTTACTCAGTAAAACAGGATGAATTGTGTTAAACACACTGGAGAAATCATAGAACATGACCCTCAGAGTGCTGCCCGCTTTGTCCAGATGACAGTGGGATTGTTGAAACGGGTGTATGATGGCGTCTTCCACTTCAACCCCACGGCGATAAGCAAACTATAGTGGGTCTTGAAATGTGCTTGTTTGCCTATTTAGGTGGACCAACATGAGTCTCTCTGAGACCTTCATGATATGGGATGTTAGAGCAACAGACCTGTAGTTGTTAGGGGACAATCAATGGATGAGATGTCTTTGGTTCTGGAACAAGGCAGGATGTTTTCCATAGAACTTTCTCCTGGGTGAGGCTGAGGTTGAAGATACGCTGCAGAATCCTACATAGCTGATCTGCACAAGCCTTTAGGACTCTGGGACTAACACCATCTGGACCTGCTGCCTTGTTCCTGTTCAGTCTCTCCAGCTGCTTCTTCATGAGGTCTTCAACTTCTGATAAATGATCGAAAATACAAAGATCCATAACTGAATTGGAAGTTGAAGGTATTTTTATGTCGACAAAAACTGTATTTGAATCTTGATGAAAAGCAGATTGATTTCAGAGGTGATACGTATGGCTTGAATGTTAGACTGGATGGGAAGTCAAACATGTTCAGTGTTTGCCAGTGTTTTGTATTTGGTGATTTAATCCCACTCACTGACTGCATTTTTGGATTGTACATTAGATTAGATTAGATTCATGACTGTGTGGTTTCATGAACAGCGCTTTTAATAACAACACAAACACAAGCTTTGATTGTTAAGTTCATGCACATGTGCAGGGTGTAACTCCACCCCCTGCAAACCTAAACAGGGAGAAGCAGATACAGAAAACAGTCCAGCAGTAAGAAATTAATTTTGAGTTTAAATAAAAACAAACTCAGAAGATTTTACTGTTTAAAAGGCATAAAACTCTGATAAAAACGAACAATTCTGTAGTAATGATCCTTTTTAAAATTTCAGTACAAAGAATCTGTTTTACACTCGATGTAATAATTAATCCTTTCAAATTTAGTAGAATTTAAAAAATATCTTAAATCTGGCAAATCCAGTAAAAATAAAGCTACGTGTCAACAAAAGGGATTTATGTGGCTCGTCTGGGCGTGCAGAGTCCGGGGGAGTCCCGATCTGAGGACAATGTCAAGGATTACAGGGGCTTAAAGGTCTGTGTGGAGTAAAGAGGCTGTTCCTGTTAGTTTCATTAGGACAACTGATGAACTCATGAATATTTATTCTGCTGATCTTCTTCTGTGTAACAGAACTTCTGATCATCTGCGCTGTGTCTTTTCTCAGGACAATAGCCTACTGCCAGTGGGTGGACAATGTAGAAGAAACCCAGAAGCTGCTGGCCATGACCGGGCCTCTGAGCGACACACTGAAGTGGCTGCTGAGCCACGTGAACGGCAGCATGGTGCGCAGGGAGATGTACGGCCACGGCATCGGGCGCTTCTCCAGGGAGGAGGTGTACAAGCTGATGGAGAAGGACATGAGAACACTGGCCACGCTGCTGGGTGGGAATCTTTGACTACACCTCATCAGAAATACTGTCCCAACTTTGTTCTGCAAACTGCAGATAGTTTTCATTGTTTGGGTTTATTTACTGCTGCTTGCTGCTGCTTGATGAAGGAGCACTCGAAATTAAACCTGTTAAACACAAAAACAACAAATTTCTAAAAGTTTTAGAAACATTAAGGTGGAAATTACCAGTCAGGACATATTTCACTCTAGCAAATGTAAAAGTTTCAAACCAGTTTCTGTTTTTCTTTTTTCTGTCCTGAGAATTTTCTCTTTTTTTTTTTCATGTAGGTGAAAAGAAATACTTTATGGGCTCTAAGATGTCAACATTAGATGCCACAGTGTTTGGGCATCTCGCCCAGGCCATGTGGACTCTACCTGGGACTAGACCGGAGCAGCTCATCAAAGGTCTGCACCTGTTTAGAACTCATTCATGTGTGATTAAGATAGAACTCTCAGCTTATTTAAGATTTAAATGAGTATAAAAGATCTCTGCTTTAGTTCCAGCAGTTTAAGCTCATGTAACTGTCATATACTATATTTTAGAGTTTATTGTATATAGTTGTTATTAAAAGGGAGATATTTTGGCCACTAGATGGCAGTAATACTTCACAGCTGTTGGATGAAACTCAGGCTGGAAACAGTCTCATCTTTTCTGACAGCAGGATCCGAAAATGTCCAAGTAAAGAGATCTGTAATCTGTAAAAGGGACAAGACTCACAGTCAGAGCTGTGTTAGGCTCCTGCTGGTTTTAACTGGGACTCTGGAAGCTCCTATATATAAAACTGCTGTGGCTGATGTCTCCACAGGAGAGCTGATCAATCTGGCCATGTTCTGCGAGCGGATGCGGAGGAAATTCTGGCCCGAGTGGTTTGTGGAGGTGGAGGATCTTTATTATGACGGAGACAGTGAAAGCAGCAGCAGTAGTACCCCTGCAGGGCTGCTGGACTTTGGTCTCTTCTCCAGGACTGACACTCTGGATGACAGCGACAGCAGCAGCCAGTCAGCCAGACACACACACACACCCTCCCCCGACTCCGACCAGTCGCTCTTTGACTCCGACGTGGGCACGGGGTCCGAAAATGACATTCACCTGAAGGAGGAGTTGATGCCAGACTTGGAGGTTTGACTTGTGACTGGCTGAAATTAAGACTGACAGGAGACTGGAGTAGTCTGTGTCCCAGGCAGCTGTGTGGTTGGGCTGGAACAACCTGTCCTGACCTGTTCGCACATCTGGAGAAACTATTGCAGCTCCTCCATTTATAAAACCCAGCATGATACAGCTTCCAAACATACAGACTGGGTCTTTATGTGCAGAGGAGACACAGTGAAACTCATAATAATACTTATACTGTACGGTTTGTCCCCTGTATCGTCTGGACTGTCCGCTTGGCGGTTCCTCTTTGCCTTATTTGTCTCGTCCCCAGATACAGAAGTTTCTGTTCAAAGTTACGTAAACTGATGTCTGATTTTGTGTAAAATGCAGCAAAGAAGAAACAGTGTTGCAGACCAGACAGATGGCACATCACTTGCAATGAAATGATGCAACTAATCACCACTCTGCCGTGTGTCATACCGCAAAAATACGTTCAAACAGGTGGAAATCGATCATGTGGTTAAAAAGGAACAGCTGTTGAGCCTCTGCTGTTTACCATCCGTGATTCTTACTGGTAAGCACGCGTGACACAGAGTGCCACTTCATGTCCTGCTCTGATCCTCTTGTAGTTTCTTTGTGCTCCTGTTTGTGGTAGAAATGTGAATGAAAACAGGTGAAGGACTTCACAGTTTAAATGTAGGTCCATTAGAGAGCAGAGCGGGTTCGACATGAGCAGATCAGTTTTATCATCCTTTTATCTTTCTCTGAAATCATTTGCTTTCACTGTGTTCTCGTGATATTTGAGTTACTCATGACTCAACACCTCATGATGACACGTTGGAGCTACAGAGCTTGTCTTTGACCACTAGATGGAGGTAGCGGCCCATCATGAACCGTATTTACATGCGCCTCATTGAACTACATAATCTTGTATCTTTATTCCTAGCATTGTAATCCCAGCTCATGTTTTACATTTCATAAAGTGTGTTTTGTGCACGTAAATGTAGTTATATACAACAACTGAATACAAATCAACCTCAGTGATTAGAACATTTCCAAACTGATGGAACTTCTCTGCTTTTGTTCTGTCATTTCTAATCAGTGCCATATGTTTATTCTTTTTTTATTCTGAGTTTATGTGTCAAATATATCTATTTTTATTGGTCTTTGTTTTCTTACTGCTCTCAAAGAGAGATGTTCATTTGCACTAGTGGAGATTTATTTTCACCTTGTGTCAGAAGCAGATCGCTGAAGGTTCAAACCAGGTTCTCCTGATGGTTACAGTCTGATGAGGGTTCGATGCACAATCATAAAACATGGATCAAGTTTGTTCTGGAGAGCTCGTAATGAACAAGAAGGTTTCTCATAGACTAGGTGTTACATATTTAAAGAGGTGGACTTGTTTTGGGACCGAGTCCCTCAGCAGAGATGAATAGAGTTTCATTTGATTCTCATACAAAGATCATTTCCTTTGACTCTTCAGGTCCTGCAGCTGTGAACAAGTTGTCGGTTCCTCAGGAGGAAGCTGTTAAAAAGCTTCTCATTTTATTTGAAAGGCTTTAAGTTTATCTTGTCAGATTAAAAATAAAGTGGTGGAAGCTGTAAAGACCAAGAGAACATTTCCTTCTGGAACAATGAGTTTTCTATAAGTTTACTTAAAGTTATTTTTCCCAGTGTTTTTATATTAATAACATCTGTCATATTTAACAGAATGATTTACTGAGACTTTTAGCATCTTTCAGTTCAGTGTGCTGGTTTTTATCTCACAACTATCCTGGTTACCGTCATTCCCAGAAGCAGCTGGCTGCTTCCTTCAAGAAAAACAATGACGAAAAATCCGTCTGTACACAAACAGCTCACTAACGAATGACTCGGATCAGTCCAGCGACTGGCTGGTGAACAGCTGAACACTGATCTAACTAAAGAAAAAATTCAGCTCAGGATCTGGAGATGAAACAGGAAATACACCAGACACCTTTATTGTTGTGAGTTGAGAAGTGACGGTCCTTAAATCCAGACAGGAAATCCCAATTTATCTGCATGTCTGATTTAACCGAGTCGACTCGACTTTAAGATGTTTTGTCGGGGAACAAATGTCAGAGGTTGTATCAGGTTTATTGACCTAAAGGCAGAGTCGAGTCCAGAACCTTGAACGTGTACCATCATGTCGTTTCAACCTGTTTTACATCAGCCTGAGCTCGCCGCTCGGCCGTCACCATAAACACTACCACTCAGCTGATTCAATCAAGCCATATTAAAACTAGAAATCTTGTTATTGGGGCCATTATTGCTGTCATGTAAATATAGTGAGGATAAATGTATCAAATCGTATGTAAATCTGACTGACTGAACTACCTGTGTCTTTGAAACGTTGAGATGATATCAATAAAGATTAGCTGTGTCAATTTTAAACATGTTGGTATGAGTTGAATCTGTATCTTTAGATTTTGGAGTCATGATGCTTTCTTGGGCCTGATTTATTTTTCGGTGCCCTGTTTTCATATCTGACTATGTTTATCTGTGCGGTTGGATGTTTTCAATAAGATGCACAAGTCACGATCATTCAGGTGTTGAGAGGTTCTGATTAAGACTCAGCCAGCTGCTGGAAGTGAGACAGCAGCAGAGGAAGGTAGAAGAAGAGTTTACGGAGAATATATGGATGTAACCAAGAGCCAAAAAGGAGTGATGAGGAGAGAAGCAGGTGGTAGAGAGGAAAAAAGATCAAACAGTCAGGATTGAGAGAGGATTGTGGGTAGTCAGTGGGGAAGAGAAGAAGGGAAAAGAATTGAATACACAGGAATAAAAAGGAAAGAACAGAATAAAAAGAAAAATAATTTCCTGTGGAGAGAAAAATGGAAGAGTGAAGGGGATGAGGTGGCTGGTTTAGGGGCCAGAGGAGGAGAAGCAAAGGCCACGGTTCAGGAACCAGGCTCCCAGGGGACGGAGCAGGTGCAGGCTGCAAGCGTGGCCTTTGGGCCTGACGGGGCTGCCAGAGCTTAAAACAATCCTCACCGCTCCTTTTTTAATTTGGCTCCGTGAACAGCCCACCCTCCTCGCTGACTGTCTCTCCTTCTCTCTACGCTTAACAGATCAGCGATCCACAAAGAGGGGTAAACACACACAGAGCAAAATTAAAATCGGAACTCCCCAGGCACAGTAAAACAAATTAGAGCAAACAAATTACAGAGCGTCAACACAAACGGGGAAGCATCTGTGGCCCTCGGACTGTTGGAGCTGGTGGCTGCTTCCCACACCGCCGACTTATGGCAGATGTTCACAGCAGCTCCTGTGTCAGTCCCACACACTAACTTATTACTTTACAATCACTCCGTCAGTGTTTTGGCAGCACAGAGTATTTAAAACACGGATGGTGACTGTAAATGTGTTGAACGTGAACGTGTATCTGCTCCAGATTTACAGAGAACAACCAAACACTTTCTCTTGTCCGACCCCTCACTGAGTCTACAGCTCGTCCCTCTTGTCCGGGTTATTATGTGGATGATTTATCAGCGTTATGGCGGCGCCACAGTTCAATGTGACAACTTAAGTAAATGATCATTGTTGCAATCGCTGTCACGGAAGGAAAAAAATCTGATTAAAAATCAATTAAGCACTTTTTAAGTTTCTAAGAATTTGGTAAACATGCTAACTGTTTGTTTGGTGCTCATGAACGTTGTTGTTGTGTGGATACGAGTGATTGTGTGTTTCTTTCTGTTTGAGCTCATTTAACTCTCTCACCGTGGTCGTAGTATTAAAGCCCCCGTGGCCCTCTGGCAGTAGCAGTGGCCTGTCCATCTGCCTCCTGCTGCCTCGGTCAGGTGGGACATGGACTATAGAAGACTCCCCTCAGCACCCCCAAACCCCTCCCCCACACTGAATACCATCAAAAGCCCCCAGGCCAGCTGCTTGGGCCCCTGAATCTGACTGCCACTGCCAGCAGGGCCCCAGGACATGCAGTAGGACCTGTTCACATGCACAAACTGAGCATGCGCACGCTCCTCACAATAACAACACATATGCTCGATATTTACAAATAAAGTCACTACAAAACACATGATTGCAGATGAAAACTCTCCTGCTTGCACACGTTCACGCGCATGTGACTGGTGTGTGCCAGCTCTCACTCACAGCCTCACAGGCTCAGGTGTGTCCCACAGATCCTTCTAATAGTCTGAGTTCACAGGGGTGGGACACCAACAGGTGGCGCTGTTTTCTTTACTAATTACAGCGTTATTTATTCATTGGCATGTGAAAGCTTCCAGATGACTTTGGCTGGCCTCATTCACATGATAAAAGCCTCCGTGTGTGTGTTTGTAATTCAGAGAGTTGGACACACAGCTTCCAGGACGCTGTCTTCTGTCCTCAAGTGGACGAGCCAGAATGAGTTTTTTTTTAGTCAACTTTTCTTTTTTGCATGTTATTGTGGACAAATATTTCTGAGAGTATTACCTTTATAGGGGTAATAATAATAATGTTTAATATTTTAATCTCCACTGGATGAAAGTCGCAGTCCAATCAGTACAATGAATTTCACATGCCAGAGATTCATCAATAATCTGGACTGATTAGAGACCGACTTGGATCAGACATTAAAACATTTGTGTGTAACTTTCATCATGACTGATTTTAACTTCCTCTTTCATCTGCTGGTTGAATGGCTCATCTGTGGAGGAAAAGAACCTGAACACTTTATCAAACGGGTTCTTCAGCAGAGGAACTTGGACTCTGTTTAAAACGAACAGAAGAACCATCAGCTGATCGGACCACATCCTTTCAGAGGAACGTTAAAAAACCCTTTTTGAATCTTTCATTCCCTCTGATATCCGGCTGCCGGCTGCAGTCTGTGAACAGAGGTTGTTGTTATTTACTGTTTTGTTGTTTGTGGATGTTTGTTGGAAGTGAAAGGGGTCTGTGTTACAAAGTTCTGTGACTCTGCTGGTTTCTCCACATCAGTACTCTAACTGAAACTAACGGTTATGTTCAGTATTTTAATGGTTTGTTTATATAAATGTGGAAACTTTAGTTCCTTTTTCGGATCTTATTTGATTCTTTAACTGTGAAATTTTCAGAACTTTTCAACTCTGTGTGTTTTCTTTTGTTTTTGTGTTGTAGCTCAGAAACACAGACCAGACCAGACCAGACCAGACCCTATCATGACTCCCCTTCTGTCATCCCATTATCCATCTCCCCCATGCACATCTCCCCTGTCCTCCTTATTCCCTCACTTGCCCTCCTCTGGATGTTATCTCCATCCGCTTATACCCTAATACCCCAATTGTTGTACTCTAAAAACAATAATTGGCAATCCCGAAAGAGACCGAGCAGCGAATTGAGCAGCTTCTTCTTGTGTTTTTTTCTCTTTATCTCTCTCTCCTGTTTTTCATAAGAGCAAATGGAGGTGGAGGGGATATCTGGGGAGGTGTTGGCAAAGCCTCTTTAAACTCTCTGGCATTATGGAGGATTATTTTGTACTGAGATCCTGGCTTGTGAGTCTGTTTTCTCTCTCCCGTCCTTTTCTCTTCCTGGTTGTGGCAGACACGCTGGGTAAACAGTTTGTGTCACACTTGATTGCGTTTGAGAAATTAAAAAACAGGAATCACAATAGACTGGGGCTGGGGGATGAGAACAGGGAAACAACTGACACCATAAGACTCTGGCTCTTTGGGGACTCGTGGTACGCGGTGTGACAGAGCAGTCCTCACAGCCACAACAATACAAGCGCTCGTCCTTCAGAGAACTCACCTCAGTAACTGAGACTATCTGCACACGGCCATCTGCTCCTCCGTTCTCACCCCGTCCTTTTTTTCTGACATCTTTCTGTAAGACACAGTGTTTGAATCTGTCTATATAAACAAGGTATGTAACATCCGCGTAAATTATCATCATCATCATTAAATAAAATACAGCAAGTCATTTGCAGTTGGATCTGAAAAGTTCAGCTTGAAAGAATGTTGTTGAAAAGCTTGTGAGCTTCTCCTCAGGGTCCAGAGGAAACAGCTGTTGGTGTTACACAGCTGTGGTGCGTCCTGCAGAGGGCAGTGTGTTTCCATAAGACACACCTGAAGCTCCACCACGGAGGGAGAAGGTGTAAAACTGCTCTGTTGTGTGTGAACCTCTGACTGTATCTAATGTTTGGAAGTCTTTGTGTTGTTCTCTCAAGTTTCTGGAACTGAACATCTATAAGAATATATTTACGTTTCTTGACTCTCCTCTGAGGGCGTTTTTTCTAAATGGTCAGACGTCTGCTTGAACACGAAGCCATTATAACAACATTATACACACAGACTGTCTTCTATGAAGACTGAAGACTCTCGACACTCTTTGTTCTAGATTCTAGGCTTTGAAACTTCATAAGAGAAAGAAAGAGAAAACCTCAAAAGCAAATTTCTCTTGAATGTAAATTGAACTGTAGAACCGAGTTGGTTCAGAATAAACACTTTTTAAAATAAGTGGATCTCGAATCTGAATTTAAACTCTTTATTTCTGTTTTTCTAGTTGTGTCAAATCTCACAGGCATATATGCACACGTATACATTTTATTTCATTTATAATCCAATTTTTTACTGTTTTATTGCATTTCATTCACACTGAAACAACATTGGGTTACTGTAAGTATAAAATATATTATATAGATCATTCTGATTTAAAAACTTTGGTTTCTCCAATCAAATGTGTTCATATCAAATGTTATATGTCATAATATCACAAAGTTTTGGATCATTGATACATCTGATTATTGATTATTTCCAGTCACTAATCACACTGAAATATAAAATATTGTGTTGCACAATGTAAAACTTTATCCTAAGTGCCATACAGTAAATTCTAACTGCCTTTGAAACTGTGTATGTTAAAAAACAAATTTTACCACCTTCTTCTTCTACTGTTCACTAATTTTAAGTAGCTAGAGACCTGCTAGTTAGTCTGTTGTCATGTAAGACATCGAAGCATCAGATAATCCTATATTTTATTAAGATTGCTGCAGAGTTTCCACATTTTTTAAAGTTTAGTTGTGTTCAAGTTTATACTTATTTTCCCAGAGTAGATGAATTCTGTAGGAGGCTGAAACAGTCTGAAAGAGCTGCAAACAAACTTTGTAAGCTTCAGCGCAGCCTTGATTCATTTGCTTTAGTCTTTACTTTGTGTCGAAGCATTTGCTTGCGGCTGGGAAAAAGCACAGAAGCCAGCTTAAAGCGAAACACTGGCACCAACCCATTTATCACCATAGGCTTTCTTGCCTGTGTTTGTGCTCTGCTCGTGTCCCAATCAATCATGTTTAATTCAATAGGCCTCACTTTGCTTAAATCAAATCTGGAGTTCTGGATAAGAGTTTGTGTTTACTCGTGCAGCACGTCTACCTACAGCGTGATTATCTGCGTTTGACTGTTTAGCAGGAGTTAACCTGAGACGGGTTCCACCCAAACTTTCACACATCACATGTCTGTCATGACAACAACCCTCACTGTCCTGCCTGCAGCTTCCAGTCCCTCCATCCCAATATATAATCTGTTGTTATACTGTCACTGCGAGGAGAACAACCGACCCCACAGAGACTCCACCAAAATTCATTAATCTAATTAAATATGTTGTATTGCCCAAATGAGGCACTGGTATGGCTTTGCTGCAGGATAAGTGCAAAGTAAGGCTGAGTCCCACAAGAATAGCATAAATCCGACTTGGGCTAACGCTACTGTGCTTCATTACACTCTTAATTACCTATTGTTTCTAACTAGTTGGTGGCGTTTTAATGAGAATCTACAGGCAGTTAAATGTAATCTAAATTTTCTAATCTACTGGTCCATTACCAGGGAGTCAAAATGTTATTGGTTTTGTGAGTAATCAGACTTTTAAATGGTGCTGATATCACTCCCCGAGGGCAAAGAGAGGGTTTCGACTGTGTAATTGAATTCTGTTTTTTTTTTTAACCCCCTTCTTCTCGCTCTTCTATTCTGGGAGCTGAGACGGAGATTTTTCTGCTACTGTGGCTGGCCACTTGGGTCAAGGAGCGTGTCTTCGGTTCCGGTTGGATCACAAGGTTTTTCCTTGCATAGGTCACCATGGCGACCCCTCAGAGAAAACGTGAGTGTGTGTGCATATTGATGTGAGACATGTGTGTGTTTGTGTCCCCGTCAGCTGCATTTCTCTGCTGTGCTGTCACCTGCAGCCAGATAAGCCGAAGAATTTATCACCCACTGAATTGCCTTTGAGTGGTGGATAAAATGACTCCAATACATTTTGGTATGAAAACGCTGCGAGGTTAATGAGAGCCAAATTCACAGACGGCTAAATCTATTAGGTTTTCATGGACGGAATCAATCAACATGCACCACACCGACTGATTTGTCATATTGAAGCATTGCCCGTTTGAATTCCAAAACACAATCCTCCTCACAGAATGATTCACTTTGATTTTGATTGCCTCTTCATCAAGAAGATGACAGCTATGAACTAATTTTCTTTTCTATCATGTTACACACTTATTAGCTCCGGCTGTCTTTGGCAGATGACTGATTCTCTCCATTTTATAGAACTACGGTGGGATTTTCCTCAGGTCTGTTCAAACAGTGACAGTGTTCCTGGATTCCAGATGAATCAAATTATATTTTATTTACCATTTTTATTTGTATAAAGGATTAACCTTTGTCTGATAAAACATTACAAATGAGTTTGTTTTTAACTGTTTCACAATCTGAATAAAACATAAAACTTCTCTTTCAGGTCTAAAGTTGTGTACATGTAAACATCAGACTAGATCATCTGGTCTTGATATTTAGTAAACAGCTCCAACGTACAAGTAAACAAGTCTTATAACAAGACAAACCAAAACTAAGAACTGAAATAACACTTTTAGTTTGAAGTTTTCTGTATGATCTCATCAATCTCTGGCAAAGTTGTGAAAGTATTTTAGCCCACTCTTCTTCACAGTGTGATCCAGTTCAGCTTCGTGGCCATTTGTTTATGCACAGCTCTCTTTATATACTGCCAATAAAAAAAGGAAAAAAAACTGGATTTGAACATGTCCATTTCAACACCTTGTTACTTTTCTCTGTTTTTCAGCTGTTCTGTTGTACATTTACTGACGTGTGGGATGTTACTGTCATGCTGCATCTTAGCTAAACTTCATCTGTCTGAGCTTTAATAATTTAATAAATGAAAGGTGGTCAGGTCCTATAGCAGCTACACAAACCCAACAGCACCTGATCAGTTAACATGAGGTGTTTGGACTGAGTGTTGTGTATTATTATCATGAACCAGAAACCATTTTGCAAACCCTTGTCCTGCTGCCGTGTTCAGAAAGAAGTGGTTTACTTCCGACATCTGTTCCAGGGTAAAGTAACTGAGACCTGAAGTGTTGGTAGGTCTTTTTTTTCAAGAATTTGTTAGCTTAAAACGTGACAAGGTTTAGTGATTTCCAGATGTGTCCAGTTGTGTTGGTTCCCCTTCAAAATAAACCAGTAATGATAACTGTCTCTGGCCAAAAAATCCAGTTTAGTTGGTAAACCCAGAGGTGCCTGTTAACATGCAGTTTGATGAGTTCCAGTTGTGTTTTTCTGTCAGAGTTGAAACCCTCCTGCAGCTTCATCCATGGAACCCCTTATAGTTCAAACTGTGACTGATGGTGGGATCAGGAAGGGACATACTCAGCTGGACTGGTTTTGGATGATTTCCTTGGCTTGTTTTTTTTTATCATCTGCTCTTTCGGTCTCATCAGTTTGAGGTTACATTTCCTCTTGTGTTCAAATCCATGAACTTAATACTTTTCAATAATATTGGCAGCAACGATCACAGGAACATAAAGCTGCTTGAAGATGGTGGCTTTTGCTTTCTTTAGTACATGTTCAGTGTGGTGCACACAGTTATAATAAACTACCCAAGAGCATTTAAAAAGGTTTACTTTAAACAGACTGAATAGCTGATGAAAAGTATGACAACACTTGTGCTTATTAAAGTTAAACAGTTGGTTTAAATGTGACTTTAAGGCCTGATGAGGCCTAAAATGTCATATTCTCTAAACCCAATATGGTGTTTTTACATCTTAACAATAACTGTAAACACAACATTTTCATTTATTTTGGTTAAAGACATGATATAATTAAGTTAAAGAAAAAAACATCATGGGGAAAATTTCTCAGCTATTTATACTAGCACACTACCAATCGGTTAGCTTAGCTTACAATTTAAACTGGGAAAAGAATAGGGATCTGGTTTTGTTCAAATCAAAAACTACTACTGCAGATCTAACTGCATTTCAGCTTTAAATTATAATGTGTAAAATTTTCAATATTATGCTAAAAATAAAGCAATACCATATTTAGAGAGCTAAACCACATGTTGTTTGCCACAATTCCATAAGAGATTTATTTTTATTTAAAAAAGTTATTGACCTTTTCTAATTTTTTGATGGTGTGGCAAACTTGTAGTACTTTTTCCACCACTAGAGTGAGTATAAGCCAATGCCATTCAAGGACATTGAGTGTCTTGAACGCTGCCGCTCTGTGTGAAGGAGGGAGGAATAACACTCGTTCTGCCACCTTGTGGTGGTTAGTGGAAGTGACGGTGTTGTGATTTGACTCATTACTGTCACCTGGTGTTGGAAATGAAAGCTACATAGTATGCCTTTAAAGCTGCTATCCTTAATTTGCATAACAAATTAGCTTAACTTATTTTTTTCATGCCCATTAAAAACGTTTTAACACAGCATGGAGAAAAATATGTTGTGAAGGAAAAATAATAAAATAAAAAAAATAAAAGTGGTTCTCCCGTATTTGTCTAATAACATCAACCAATCAAATGGTTCGGTCCGAAAGGAATGATTGGACAGTCTCTCCAGCCATACGGACTTCTGCATTTATTTGGCTTCTGTGCTCCTAAAAAACTGAGACATATTACCGCAGCACACCACTGCTGGGAGTGTTCGCCGCTCTACCATGTCACAGCAGGAGAAACAGCCGCCGGCTGGTTCCGCGTCAGGTTCAGGACAAAGTAACAATTAATGTCAGTTGTTTGTTGTTATATTGTTTTCACTTACCGGTGATTCCGCCATGTTACGGTACTTGAATGAACTGCGGACCAGTGTCTTGCACTCTGTCGTCTTCTGGGGCTACGCGTGTTTCCAAACCTGGGGGGGCGTGGCTTAGGAATTCTACCCGATGGGAGGGACTGAGAGTTCTGTGACTTTGTTGACAGTCTAAGCTAGACAATCTGAAATCAGGGATATCAGCTTTAAGGATGTTAATTCTTTCGAGCATAAACAGATGAGTTTTTTTCACTGCGTTCACAAGCTAAATAAACTTGCTAAGAAACACGATGAAGCAAAGGAATTATTTGACAACATGTTGAATTGTTCATGTATCAGAATTAATACAAAATGAGGTTTCATGTGTGTTTCTGTTTTCAGCTCTACCAGCCAAAATGTCATCTGAATAAAACTTTTGTTTTAGTTTTATCACTTCAGTCTTGTGACTTTAGTATTTTTGTCTGGTTAGTTAGGAAGTTTATTACTCTTTACAACTTTGGTAGATCATTTCCAGCAGCGTAAGTCTCCATGTTCTCAGATCTCCCTTCAGTCACTAGAGGACATGGTGTACTGTGGACTAGAGAGAGCTGGCACCACGTTCTTCCCCACACTACGATGTCGCTCAAGAAAAAATGTCTAATCATAGGAAAGAATATAACAACATAGAAAGAAACATTTGTTATGAGTGTCTCACACCTTTTTCTCAGTGCAGTGATGGATGACAACCTTGGTGTTGTGAGTGTGTGTGTTTGTGTATCACTGTGCAGCAAAGTGACCAGGGACAGGCGGCAACAGAAAAAGGCCCTGTCCCCCAACTAATGAGCAGCATTATTCAAACAGAGCCTTTGTTGTCAGCGCACGGCGCAGCAGTACCCACTCTGCTGTAACAGGCAACATTGCATGATGCACTGCTTTCTCATTTAGATGCTTTATCAGTTTGTTGCCCGTTGAAATGCACAAAACGAGGCACCTTGAAACTCTGGGTGAGTTTTATCTCTAGTTCTGAATGTGAATCTTTCTTTAGATCGTACTGGTTAAAAGTGATCTGATAATTGATTTTCTTCTAAACTGTGAAACAAGGAAGGATTTTGTTGCACTGTATCCTCGGAGGAACCAGATGAAAGGAATTAGATCAGAGGATTAACCTCGGTGTTGCTGATACATGGTATAAACCTGAGTTAAACAGTAGGTGGGCAGTGAGCAAAAAGCAAAAAAAGGACAACAAACACAAAAATGTGAACAAATAGAGGAAAATCACCCAGTTTGTCTGTCACACGGAGGAATCACAAGGAAAGGGGGAGAGAAGCTTTTTAAGGCCAGCACTAGCTGACAGGAGGAGCAGCAGTGAATAAAAGAACATGGAAAATAGATGAGATTTGAAAGAGAAAAATCTGCCCTTCTACAAAAAAGGATGAGGGGTGGAGTTGGGGGTGGGGGGCTCCTTCGACTGAGCCCATCTCCAGCTGTCACAAATCATTTCTGCTCGGGAAGTGAGGGGAGGTGAAATGTCAAAATATTTGAATAAATTGCACAGAAGCCTGTTGAGGGTGGGGTGCTGTGGTGAGAGGGGTATTGTTGGTGCCGATGGGGCGGAGAGGATTGGGGGAGTAAAACAGGGAGTTGCAGTGTGTGCATGTGTGTGTGTAATATCCCTTATAGGCCTAGAAACACAAGAATAAAATGAAAATCAAAGGTTTGGCCTTTGTGGTGATATTCTGGTTTATTTGAAACAGTTTCTCTCTTTGGGTTAATGATAATAGTGATGTCAATATTTAACAGTTCAGATATTTGCATTCATACTGTCCCTTAAGACCCCAAAATTAAAAGAAACTATATCAGAGGTTTACATCATTTAAAATAGTTATTTATTTATTTATTACAAATAAAATGTATCAGTACTGAAAAAATAGAAGAATTTATTAGAGTTTGTCTTTTAAGATCTCACACACATTTTGGATTAAAGTACTGTTCTGACTTCTATCACATGTTTAATGCTTGTAATGCTGTTATGTTCTGTAACATATTTGTTTTTTTTAAAACTGAGTTAATTTTTACTTTTTGTTTATGCAACTATATTTACATGATTTTCTGTCTCTCCCCTTAAGAAACACATTAAAGTGACCACTATGTGTGAAAGGGATAAATAATGTCATATGCATGTCAATGAGAGCAAGTTCTTCATTTATTATAATGTCCAGAGATCATATATAAACACTCAGCTGAAAACCAGCCTAGAGCAAGCTGAAGGTCTTGGCTTGAAGACGCCACCACAACCACTTTATCTGCAAAAAGCAGAGATTAAACCTGAAAGAAAACACTTTCCTCACCACAACTACATCTTGAGACCCTGTCCCTGAACACCACAAACAGGACTGGAGACAAAGGCAGATCTGCTGCACTGGGAAGGAGCTCGACTTTGAGCTGAGAACATGGACAACTTTGGTTGTATATAGACCAGAAATACCTTATGTAGGATTTGCTTTGGACATCATACTCCTGCAGGACCCCCCACAGAATGCCATGCTGGACTCCTACAACCACTTCAACAACTCCAACAGGGTAAAGATTAGGTCCAAGGTTCCATGACGAAAGCCACACTGCTCCTTGTCAAGGTTAAACAGAGCCTCCTGTCTAACACTTGGCGTAAAATTTACTGGTGAGGCTCAGGGTCACTTCTAGCTTCTTGCTACTGGGAGCTTTTTAACCACCTCAGAGACTTTTACTTATTTAATAGACTTGACTCCCACCAAGTTCTCAGGGCTCAGTCTACTCAGTGGGGGACTTGTTGACTGGATTAAGAAGGTCTTTGAAGTGATATTTCATCTTCTTAGAGCCTATTCATGATGTTGAGGATCAGCATGATGATTTTCCTGCAGGTGGTCAGCTGATTTGGAGGTGGATTCCTGTAGACTCTTCAGGTAGAGCCCAGCTGACCTCCAGCAGGAATGTCTCAACCACCTACTAGTTTACCTCCAGGCCTTGTTCCAGGGGGGTTTCTTCAGTCTCCTTAAGGTTTCTGCCCATGGTCATTCCTCATGAAGACCTTATTAAACTATTTTAATCTGACCCCTCCCTTGAGGCCAGTTTGTGATGGGAGACCCTACCATGGTCTGACAACCCAGACAACATAGACCCCACAATCACATGGGTCCTAACACCCCTCCAACCACGTTAAAGGGTTCTCATAGTCCATGATTCTATTTTATAATGCCATTATTGAAGGAACTGCACACTCCACACAATGTCCACTGAAGGAATTTAGTGTTGAGCTTCTCACCCAACAGCACTGAACTGTCAGTCAACGTTGTTCTGAATGAATGTTTAGGTTTGTTCATTTCCTTTTAGCCTTCTATTAATATTTATCATGTGAGCTGTGAAGTGAATTAAGGACAGGTTACAGTGATAAAGGTCTGATGATGCTGTATTGTTTAAAGTCTCTGAGGTGTATGTTTTTTATCAGCCTGTATGCGTCTCGTCTCTTTGTTCAGGTGATCTCCAGGGTCCATTAGAAGTCACAGGGTCAGTGTCTCCTCTACTTGCCTCTGAGATCACTAACGCCATATTTAATTAGGCCTCTAATCAGCCACTAAACACACAATAAAATGAGACAATCTGTATCTGTTTACTTCCCTTTCAGCACTCTGACACACATAGTCGGCATATTTGCATGTATAGTTGGTTAAAAAAATAATTTATCAGAGAGAAAGATCAAGGTCATGACTGCTCTTTACACTCGATTCCCTGAAACCAATTAAACTGTCGGTCGGTGAAGTTCAGCTAGAGGACACACACCAGAAACAATAGCAGATGACAGCTTTTCTTCACTATCTCGGCCGGGTTTTCTTGCAGCAGTAATTATATTTGCAGATTTTGTCACAAATACTGAAAAGTTAAAGAACTTTTGCAATCAGATGTAAACATTCAATGTTGTCTGGTGACTGAACCAATTAGAGTTTAAAGAGTCAATGTGATACGAGCGTTCGATTTGGGATGATGAGACCTGTGTGAAAACTTAAATTAATAAAACACATCTAATTTCAAACATCATTAACAATATTGGTTCAGTTTGGATCTTTGATGTTTTGTTGTTTTTATTTCCACTCATGAAAAAAAGTAGTTAATTCTCACAGAATTCGATATTTATGGCCATTTCTTGCAAATTATGGGAACATGGAATGCAAAAGAGAAAAGTCATTACACAAAATTTGCTTGTAAAACCAACTCAGTTCATGTCAACATGTTTTACTTGATAAAACAAGTTATAATGTTGCTTGTTTTGTTGTAATAACTTATTGCAGCATTTCTCCTGAAACATTTCCATCTTATTTTGATAAATTCAATGTGATTGCATGTTTGTCATATTCTAATATTTACTATACTATGTTTAATTGTATATTATTAGTATCATATAATTATTTGATATATTTTCCATTGCTCAGAAAATTCTGTGATTTATTAGCAGGCACAGTTCAGTGGTGAAAATTGTTACATAAACTTGAGCAGACGTTGTCGTTGAACACGTTTCTTCTTTCATGAACAGACTGAAGTCATGAAGACGATGGCAGAGATCTTGAGGTTTGATAAATGGGAAAGTGTGAAACCTCTTTTTGCAGTATGTTCTGGACTGAGAAGAAGAGTAACATCATACGTTTCAACAGCCATTATCCTCAGAATATGGCAGTGGCGATAGAAGTGGTGATGGCGGTCACAGCAGGAGAATTCAACACAGCCGAAACAACAGGGACGTCGATTTGAAATCCGTCTCTTCTCTTTTACCCACGTCAGTCTCCTCTATAAAGCATAGTTATTATCAAAGTTTCCCACATTATCAAACACTATTTCTTGCTAAATTAGCATTAGCTTTGCTTTAACTTGCACAATGCAAAGGCTATTAAAAGAGGAAATAACAACTTTCCAATGATATAAGGTGTATTGCCAATATGTTACAGTAGGGGAATGATCTACCAAACACAAATCTTCTTACTTTTTTACTTACGTTTAAATATTTTTGTCAGTTTTGTCCAATTTTTTTAAAAATAGCTGTTTAAAAGCTTATGAGAATCATTGTTCTTGCTCTGTATTTTTAATCTAATGCCACTGATTTAAAACAACAACAGATAAAAGGTTGTACTGGTTTGTACACGTGTTTTGTTGATTTCGATCGCATCACTTTCAAAATGAGCTTGTATTTTACCAGAAAGTAAAATTTTCTGTTTTAACATTTCACAAAACTAGTTTTAATGTTAAAAACTGTTTGGTTATTAAAAAAAAAAGGGTTTAAATATAAGCTGGTAATTGCCTTATTTTCTACGTGTTTATAAAATTTCCAGTATTTATTTTTAAATAACATATTTAAATTGAACCTTGCATTTCACATGGGGCAATACTATCTGATGCTTTGGGGTTGAAATTTAAGCAATACTGTTTTTATTTCTCTGAGGTGCATTTAAGTAAAAGGTTATCAACAGTGGAAGGCTGCTTATCAACTGCTTTGATCCAAACCTGAAAAAACCTACACAGCCTGAAGAAAAAAGCAAATTCTTGCTGTTCTACACACGCAATAACAAGAATTTTCTTTTTCTTGTCAAAAAAGAGGTGAATGACAGCCAACTTATTATTTTACTGGCTTTTCCCAGCTGGGGCATTGCACATGGACAGTGGGTGTATCAGTGCATGGATGTGCATGTAAGTGTGTGTGTCTTTACATGTATGTGTGCAGGCGTCCAGCTTCATTTGCATTTGTGTGTGCCTGGCCATATGCATATGTATGGGTGACACAGTAGACCAGAACAGAGCTCTGACAGTCAGAGCTGCTGGTCGCTGATGCTTGCATGGAGGAGCTTACAGCAGCCTGGTCTGTCAATCACAGAGCATGCCCAGTAACTCCCTGTTCACATTATACTATCTTGTTAACTCTAAAACCTGTCTGGATCTGTTTATCGTTTTTGTGCGAGAGTGGGTTTTATCTTTCATGTTATCTCGCAGTCTTTGCTGTATAGACCAGATTCAGATGAAGACCAAACAAGACAGATGTGAAAAGCTGGTGCAGAGTATGAAATGTGTGCTGAACAACTTATCTGATTTTGTAGAAACATGGTAAGTAGCAGCAGATATAATGAACTCACATGATTGGAAAAAAGGTTCAGTAGGAACTGGTTGATGTAGCAAATGAAGCACCTTGTGTGCAACTTTTTCTACAAAAATTTAGCCAAATTTAGTTAAACTGAATATATATTTCAAAAGTCTTGCATTATTAAGCATTACATGGTTTAAACAGGAGTCACACAATAATAGAAATAATTGTATGAAATATTTGTCTCACATTTTTTTCATCTGCAAAATAAACTACAGTTTTTATTTTGTTTCTAAATATAAAATGTTCAAAATTAATGGTTGTAAAGTACATATTTTATTTGTGGACATAACTCAGATTTGACCTATAAATTAAATATATATGATATAAATTATTAATTATTAATAGTATTATTGGTTATCAACATAAATTACAGTGGGGCAAAGAAGTATTTAGTCAGCCACCAATTGTGTAAGTTCTCCCACTTAAAAAGATCAGAGAGGCCTGTAATTTTCATCATAGGTATACCTCAACTATGAGAGACAAAATGAGGAAAAAAAATCCAGAAAATCACATTGTCTGATTTTTAAAGAATTTATTTGCAAATTATGGTGGAAAATAAGTATTTGGTCACCTACAAACAAGTAAGATTTCTGGCTTTCACAGACCTGTAACTTCTTTAAGAGGCTCCTCGGTCCTCCACTCATTACCTGTATTAATGGCACCTGTGTGAACTCGTTATCAGTATAAAAGACACCTGTCCACAACCTCAAACAGTCACGCTCCAAACTCCACTATGGCCAAGACCAAAGAGCTGTCAAAGGACACCAGAAACAAAATTGTAGACCTTCACCAGGCTGGGAAGACTGAATCTGCAATAGGTAAGCAGCTTGGTGTGAAGAAATCAACTGTGGGAGCAATTATTAGAAAATGGAAGACATACAAGACCACTGATAATCTCCCTCGATCTGGGGCTCCACGCAAGATCTCACCCCGTGGGGTCAAAATGATCACAAGAACGGTGAGCAAAAATCCCAGAACCACACGGAGGGACCTAGTGAATGACCTGCAGAGAGCTGGGACCAAAGTAACAAAGGCTACCATCAGTAACACACTACGCCGCCAGGGACTCAAATCCTGCAGTGCCAGACGTGTCCCCCTGCTGAAGCCAGGACACGTCCAGGCCCGTCTGCGGTTTGCTAGAGAGCATTTGGATGATCCAGAAGAGGATTGGGAGAACATCATATGGTCAGATGAAACCAAAATAGAACTTTTTGGTAGAAACTCAACTTGTCGTGTTTGGAGGGGAAAGAATGCTGAGTTGGATCCAAAGAACACCATACCTACTGTAAAGCATGGGGGTGGAAACATCATGCTTTGGGGCTGTTTTTCTGCAAGGGGACCAGGACGACTGATCCGTGTAAAGGAAAGAATGAATGGGGCCATGTATCGTAAGATTTTGAGTGAAAACCTCCTTCCATCAGCAAGGGCATTGAAAATGAGACGTGGCTGGGTCTTTCAGCATGACAATGATCCCAAACACACCGCCCGGGCAACGAAGGAGTGGCTTCGTAAGAAGCATTTCAAGGTCCTGGAGTGGCCTAGCCAGTCTCCAGATCTCAACCNTCTCAATACTTTGTTATATAGCCTTTGTTGGCAATGACAGAGGTCAAACGTTTTCTGTAAGTCTTCACAAGGTTTTCACACACTGTTGCTGGTATTTTGGCCCATTCCTCCATGCAGATCTCCTCTAGAGCAGTGATGTTTTGGGGCTGACGCTGGGCAACACGGACTTTCAACTCCCTCCAGAGATTTTCTATGGGGTTGAGATCTGGAGACTGGCTAGGCCACTCCAGGACCTTGAAATGCTTCTTACGAAGCCACTCCTTCGTTGCCCGGGCGGTGTGTTTGGGATCATTGTCATGCTGAAAGACCCAGCCACGTCTCATTTTCAATGCCCTTGCTGATGGAAGGAGGTTTTCACTCAAAATCTTACGATACATGGCCCCATTCATTCTTTCCTTTACACGGATCAGTCGTCCTGGTCCCCTTGCAGAAAAACAGCCCCAAAGCATGATGTTTCCACCCCCATGCTTTACAGTAGGTATGGTGTTCTTTGGATCCAACTCAGCATTCTTTCCCCTCCAAACACGACAAGTTGAGTTTCTACCAAAAAGTTCTATTTTGGTTTCATCTGACCATATGATGTTCTCCCAATCCTCTTCTGGATCATCCAAATGCTCTCTAGCAAACCGCAGACGGGCCTGGACGTGTCCTGGCTTCAGCAGGGGGACACGTCTGGCACTGCAGGATTTGAGTCCCTGGCGGCGTAGTGTGTTACTGATGGTAGCCTTTGTTACTTTGGTCCCAGCTCTCTGCAGGTCATTCACTAGGTCCCTCCGTGTGGTTCTGGGATTTTTGCTCACCGTTCTTGTGATCATTTTGACCCCACGGGGTGAGATCTTGCGTGGAGCCCCAGATCGAGGGAGATTATCAGTGGTCTTGTATGTCTTCCATTTTCTAATAATTGCTCCCACAGTTGATTTCTTCACACCAAGCTGCTTACCTATTGCAGATTCAGTCTTCCCAGCCTGGTGAAGGTCTACAATTTTGTTTCTGGTGTCCTTTGACAGCTCTTTGGTCTTGGCCATAGTGGAGTTTGGAGCGTGACTGTTTGAGGTTGTGGACAGGTGTCTTTTATACTGATAACGAGTTCACACAGGTGCCATTAATACAGGTAATGAGTGGAGGACCGAGGAGCCTCTTAAAGAAGTTACAGGTCTGTGAAAGCCAGAAATCTTACTTGTTTGTAGGTGACCAAATACTTATTTTCCACCATAATTTGCAAATAAATTCTTTAAAAATCAGACAATGTGATTTTCTGGATTTTTTTTCCTCATTTTGTCTCTCATAGTTGAGGTATACCTATGATGAAAATTACAGGCCTCTCTGATCTTTTTAAGTGGGAGAACTTACACAATTGGTGGCTGACTAAATACTTCTTTGCCCCACTGTATATATATAAATCAATTTCTAGAACGCATATGGTGGCAGCTTGCTGGAGTAGCTTGTAGCTTGTGATTTTACTAGCAGTTTTTAGCCTTGTGAGTGTTTCTTTATTGTTTTCTTTTTGTGAAAATCTAATTTCCTTTCTGAGATAAAGTATGTTTGAATTGAATTGAATTGAATAAATGAAATCCATGTCTTTTTAAAAATGATAGGATCACCAATCACTAAGTGTTCACTATAACTTTTGAATACCTTTATGTATCTGGTAATATTAAGAAAAAAACTTTAATTTCAACATGGAAAGACTCACACAGAACACCTAACATAGCAGGTCAAATGAAAGAATCAGCGAATATCACTTTCATTCAAATTTCACAAGAAGGAAGAAAAGAACAAAGAGGAAAATTAAGTAGAACTTTTATTAATTTTTCTAAGACACGTTTGGATAAAATATAAATATTAGTATCCATCCATCCATCCATCCATCCATCCATCCATCCATCTATCCATCCATCCACGCTTCCCCATGCTCCTCCAACTCAGTCAAGCCAAGTTTATTTATAGAGCACTTTAACAAACAGCATCCCAGCTGACCAAAGTGCTAAAAGTGAAAACATATTCAAACAGACTCAAAAAATAATTAAGTCTGGGACTTCCTGCATTTGGTAGGACAAGGAACTACGATCCCCATAACCCTTTGCTTTTAATGCTGGCTTGAACGGATGTTGACAGTCTGATTAATGTGCGACGTTTAAAGAACCCACGTAACTTTTAGTTTCACATATCAGCGACCTTGTAAGAACAATTTCAACGAAATAAACATGTTATACTCAACACTCCATATTTATTTAGTATTAAAATCCATCGTTATTAAATCCATAGTTAGTTAATATTTAATAATTAACTGAGAACGAGCTGTTTAATACGCACCACGGATGTGCTGTGAGGAGGAAAACAAGTAACTGAACAAAAATAGCCACTTATACTTTATATTTATGTCTCAGGTTTTCTTGATATGCACTTTTGATTTGCTTGTGGGATTTCATGAAAATTATTGTGCCTAATTCAATCTGACATTTGGTTTGTTTTGGTGAGTATTTTGTGATTCGGTTTATTGTCCGATTGTTTCATGAAGGCAACACGAGATAAACTGAATGCTGTTTGCATGTTGACTGAGATAACCGGAAAAAGCTAAAAGAAAGAAGAGGATTGACCTTCATGAATGGATATATCGATCTACGTTTACCGTAAATTTATTTCATCTTTCGTTGTTCGGTTTTGTGAAGTCATTCAACGGAAGCTAACGGCTCATGTTTTGACAGCTCAGCTTGGCTAGCTAACATTAGCTGACAGCACTGGTAGCCGTGGCAGAAAACACATTTCTGTGTTTTTATTTACTTGTTTACAGAAAAAATATTAAGCTGCAGTTTCATAGAATATACAATAGCATTTATTAGAGCTGTAGTACAATTAAACCGGCTTTAAACACAATATTATGGAAAAAAGTTTATTTTTGGCACATGAATCTGTTATTAATTGATAACGTTTGTTAACTTGTATGTTTAAGGTCACGAGGTAAATTTTAACTGTGCAGATGAACAGCTATGGTGAGACATTGAATTGTATTAATATACAATAATAGTTTATCATCTAGTTTTGGTTTGGTGTCTTACATACTTACCAAAATAACACAGGTGTCCACCGCTTAGTCTAACCTGCATCTGTGCCGTCAGGTTTCAATTTCAGTACATACAAGCGAGGTGGCGCTTAAAAGCCACACAGAAGACACTAAACGTGTTAGTATTTTGTTCTCACCATATCAGGTCAGAAAAACAGGACAGGAAACGGTAAAAAGACCATATGAACAAACCGGTTCAGATTGCAGTTTAGTTTTACTAAAAATGACTAACCACACTGATGTGTCATTTTGTTGCATCAGAAGTTTGAACTTTTCTGATCTACAGTTCCGTTACTCAGAAGTCAAACCATCAAGTTTCCATTAAGCCCAAATTTGATCATCACTTACCATTTAAAAACTTTTACTGAACAAATTCAGTGACTTGTTTTCTTCAAAGGAAGGACAAGCATTGAATGAATGATGCCTGTTTTTGCTGAATGTAACTTTACTGGCTGATTGTTCAGAAAAAATCTTGTGCTAAATCGAATGCATATTATATACAAGCAGCGGTACCTGATTATTGTTTGCCACATAAATATTTAACTAAATAGGGAAACCAGCTTTCGGAAAACGTTGTGTTTTTTAATATGAAGCTGTAATTATTTCTACCTTTACATGCTGGCCAGAAGAGATTCTCTGTAGATGTTAATGTAATTTGTTTTGCAACACTTTAATTTTTGTGTAACTTACAAAACTTTATTTAAACAAATTTAGTAATTAGTTTTTATTCTAGAACTCGCTTTTTATGTTGGAATAGTTTCAAAATGATCTAGTTTGTCTCAGTATCAGGATTTTGCAGTCCACTGTCTTTTGTTTTGGTCTTCTAACTCTTGTATATGTTTGTCTCTGCCTAACCCGCAGGTCATGCATGCAGCTGGGCTTCTAACTTGCACGTTGTACACCCCCAGCCCCTGAGAAAATGTGCTAGTTGGAGGCTCTTCCTCCATCTAGGCCCTGCTTCTCACCTCTGCCCCCATGTTAACCCTTCTGAGCATGTTTTACTATATATGTCTACGGCGCCGCTCCAGGAGTGGGACTCGAGGCGAGGCTCTGACCAGTCGGCGCGCTGTGGAATCCGGTCAGCGCGCGGTGCTACCAGTCAACATAGAGGTGAAGCAGTATGCCAAGGAGGTTCTGGACTTTAGTTCCCACTATGGCAGTGAGAACAGTATGTCCTACACCATGTGGAACTTAGCTGGGGTACCTAATGTCTACCCCAGTTCAGGGGACTTTACTCAGACGGCTGTGTTCAGAGCTTATGGAAGATGGTGGGAACAGTGTGCCAGTGCTCCCCTGCCTTTTCGTCGCACCCCTAAAAACTTCTTCAGCCAGGACTATATTGAGCTGGGCTTTGAGGAGCCAGTCTACCCCACAGCAGTGGAGGTGTTTGAGACTTACTACCCTGGAGCCATCGTCCAGATCCTGGCGTGCTCACACAATCCATTCTCTCAGAACCCACCCACTGATGTCAGGTAACAGTCCTAACCATGCAACACATGCAGTAGGCAGCAGTGGGTTATCTCTAGATGAAAAAGTTGTACAGGATATAAAGATTTTGACAGTTTGACTATTTTGTGTTATGAATTATTTACAGGAGAGTGTGTTCTTAATCAATCAGCTGTTTGAGCATAATGTGAGAACAGCACAGCTGAGAGAAAATACAATGCTGTGAAAAAGTATTTGCCCCCATCATATTTCCTCTGTTTCAGATCAACAAACAAGTTTCGGTTTTGGTAAACCTTGGTGACAACAACTGCAATCAGACATCTGATAACTTGTAAGGAGTCTTTCTTGGCGCTCTGGAGGAAGTTTGATCCTCTCTTCTTTACAAAGTAGTTGTAATTTAGCCTCATTGGAGTGTTTCCAACCATGAACGGCCTGTTTAATGTCGAGCTTTAGCGTCAAAATCAGATTTAAGTATCTAAGTTTTGACTAGGGTTTAAATTCAAAACCCTAATTTTGTTCAAATTTGGACTTGTTGTGCTTTGGATTATTGTCCTGCTGCCCATCTCCGTCCGTCCATCCGTCCGTCTTCTTCCGCTTATCCGGGGTCGGGTCGCGGGGGCAGCTGTCTAAGCAGGGCAGCCCAGACTTCCCTCTCCCCGGCCACAACCGCCAGCTCATCCGGGGGGATCCCAAGGCGTTCCCAGGCCAGCCGGGAGACGTAGTCCCTCCAGCGTGTCCTGGGTCTTCCCTGGGGCCTCCGTCCCGTGGGACGTGCCCGGAACACCTCACCTGGGAGGCGTCCAGGAGGCATTCTGACCAGATGCCCGAGCCACCTCATCTGGCTCCTCTCGATGCGGAGGAGCAGCGGTTCTACTTTGAGCCCCTCCCGGATGACCGAGCTTCTCACCCTATCTCTAAGGGAGAGCCCGGCCACCCTGCGGAGAAAACTCATTTCGGCCGCTTGTATCCGCGATCTCATTCTTTCGGTCACTACCCAGAGCTCGTGACCATAGGTGAGGGTAGGAACGTAGATCGACCGGTAAATCGAGAGCTTCGCCTTCTGGCTCAGCTCCTTCTTCACCACGACAGATCGACGCAGGGTCCGCATTACTGCAGATGCCGCACCGATCCGCCTGTCGATCTCACGCCCCATTTTCCCCTCACTTGTGAACAAGACCCCGAGGTACTTAAACTCCTCCACCTGGGGCAAGACCTCGCCCCCGACCCGGAGAGTGCACTCCACCTTTTTCCGATTGAGGACCATGGCCTCGGACTTGGAGGTGCTGATTTTCATCCCCGCCGCTTCACACTCAGCCGCGAACCGCCCCAGCAAGAGCTGCAGATCACGGCCCGACGAAGCCAACAGAACCACGTCATCCGCAAAAAGCAGAGACCCAATCCTGCAGTCGCCGAGCCGGATCCCCTCAACACCTCGGCTGCGCCTAGAAATCCTGTCCATAAAGGTGATGAACAGGATCGGAGACAAAGGGCAGCCTTGGCGGAGTCCAACCCTCACCGGAAACGGATCCGACCTACAGTTGGAAATGCGGACCAAGCTCTGACACCGGTCATACAGAGACCGGACTGCCCGTACCAGGGAGTCCGGTACCCCATACTCCCGGAGCACCCCCCACAGGAGCCCCCGGGGGAAACGGTCGAACGCCTTCTCCAGATCCACAAAGCACATGTAGACTGGTTGGGCGAACTCCCATGCCCCCTCCAGGACCCCGAAGAGGGTGTAGAGCTGGTCCATTGTTCCACGGCCAGGACGAAAACCACATTGCTCCTCCTCAATCCGAGGTTCGACTATCCGACGGACCCTCCTCTGCAGAACCCCTGAATAGACTTTACCAGGGAGGCTGAGGAGTGTGATCCCCCTGTAGTTGGAACACACCCTCCGATCCCCCTTTTTGAAGAGGGGGGACCACCACCCCGGTCTGCCAGTCCAGAGGCACCGCCCCCGATGTCCACGCGATGCTGCAGAGGCTTGTCAGCCAAGACAGCCCCACATCATCCAGAGCCTTAAGGAACTCCGGGCGAATCTCATCCACCCCCGGGGCCCGGCCACTGAGGAGCTTCTTAACTACCTCAGCAACCTCAGCCCCAGTGATAGAAAAGTCCAACCCCGAGTCCCCAAACTCTGCTTCCTCATCGGAAGACATGTTGGTAGGATTGAGGAGGTCTTCGAAGTATTCCGCCCACCGACCAACGACGTCCCGAGTCGAGGTCAGCAGCCCACCATCGCCACTGTATACAGTGTTAACGGTGCACTGCTTCCCCCTCCTGAGACGCCTGATGGTGGACCAGAACCTCCTCGAAGCCATCCGGAAGTCCTTCTCCATGGCCTCTCCGAACTCCTCCCACGCCCGAGTTTTTGCCTCAGCAACCACCCGAGCCGCAGCTCGCTTGGCCTGCCGATACCTGTCAGCTGCCTCTGGAGTCCCACACGCCAAAAAGGCCCGATAGGATTCCTTCTTCAGCTTGACGGCTTCCCTCACTGCCGGTGTCCACCAGCGAGTTCGGGGGTTGCCGCCACGACAAGCACCGACAACCTTACGGCCACAGCTCTGATGAGCAGCCTCGACAATAGAGGCGCGGAACATGGCCCACTCGGACTCTATGTCCCCCGCCTCCCTCGGGACATGGTTGAAGCTCTCCCAGAGGTGAGAGTTGAAGCTCTCTCTGACAGGGGACTCCGCCAGGCGTTCCCAGCAGACCCTCACGACTCGTTTGGGCCTGCCAGGCCTGACCGGCATCCTCCCCCGCCATCTGAGCCCACTCACCACCAGGTGGTGATCAGTTGACAGCTCCGCCCCTCTCTTTACCCGAGTGTCCAGGACAAGGGGCCGCAAGTCCGACGACACGACTACAAAGTCGATCATCGAACTGCGGCCCAAGGTGTGCTGATGCCAGGTGTTAAGGTGGACACTCTTGTGCCTGAACATGGTGTTCGTTATGGACAATCCGTGACGAGCACAGAAGTCCAACAACAGAACACCACTCGGGTTCAGATCAGGGGGGCCGTTCCTCCCAATCACGCCCCTCCAGGTCTCACTGTCATTGCCCACGTGAGCGTTGAAGTCCCCCAGAAGGACGATAGAGTCCCCGGGAGGGGCGCTCTCCAGCACCCCACCCAAGGACTCCAAGAAGAGTGGGTACTCTGAGCTGCTGTTCGGCCCGTAGGCACAGACAACAGTCAGGACCCGTCCCCCCACCCGAAGGCGGAGGGAGGCTACCCTCTCGTCCACCGGGTTGAACTCCAACGTACAGACGCTAAGCCGGGGTGCAATGAGTATTCCCACACCTGCTCGGCGTCTCTCACCAGGAGCAACTCCAGAGTGGAACAAGGTCCAACCCCTCTCGAGGATGGTGTTCCCGGAGCCCAAGCTGTGCGTCGAGGTGAGTCCAACTATATCTAGTCGGAACCGCTCAACCTCACGCACCAGCTCAGGCTCCTTTCCAGCCAGAGAGGTGACATTCCACGTCCCTAGAGCCAGCCGCTGCAGCCGAGGATCAGACCGCCAGGGTCTGGCCCGCCTTCGGCCACTGCCCGGCTCACATTGCACCCGACCCCTATGGCCCTTCCTGTGGGTGGTGGGTCCACTGGAAGGGGGGCCCATGTCTCCTTTTCGGGCTGAGCCCGGCCGAGCCCCATGGGCAGAGGCTCGGCCACCAGGCGCTCGCCGCCGTGCCCCACCTCCAGGCCTAGCTCCAGAGGGGGGCCCCGGTGACCCACGTCCGGGCGAGGGACACTTGGCACCATTCATCTTATTCTCCATAAGGGCTTTTTGGGCTGCGCTTTGTCTGGTCCCTCCCCCAGTAACCTGTTTGCCATGGGTGACCCTACCAGGGGCACGAAGCCCCAGACAACATAGCCCCTGGGATCCTCAGAACACACAAACCCCTCCACCACGATAAGGTGGCAGCCCAAGGAGGGGCTGCCCATCTCAAGTACCCTTAAACTTAAGGTCACATACTGACAGCTGGATATCCTTCAGTATTTTCTGTTTGAGCAGAATTCATGGTTCCATCAGTTTTATCAAGTTGTCCCAGTCCTGAAGCACCAGATCAGCCTCAGACCATCACACTACCACCACCATGTTTGACTTCTGGTATGATGATTTCTTTATGTAATGCAGAGTTAGTTCGTTTTACTCCAGATGTAACAGGATACACACCTTCCAAAAAGTTCAGCTATTGTCTCATCAGTCCACAGAACATTGTTCCTAAAGTCACGTGGATCATCAAAGTGTTTTCTGTCAAATGTGAGACGAGTCTTTGTGTTGTTCGTCCTGGATCTCTCCTATAGGTGGGGTATTTGCAGCGTCTTTTTCATGATGTTGATTGATGAACTGAGACAAGTGAGACCGGCGGTGCTTTAAATGTTGTTCAGGGTTTTTTTAGTCACTGATGTACTCATTGAGTAATTTTGGTAGGCGGGGTTCAACTGGGAAGGTTCATTAGGGTTCCAGGTTTTCTCCATTTTCTCATGGCGGTTTTCTGGAGTTTTAGAAAAGGCTCAGTAACAGTTTCCAGATCGATCAATGTCAATAACTTTGTTCCTCTTCAGTTTTTTAATGGGAGAAATTTGTTTTTCCCTTAGGACCAGGTTAATTTTTTTCAACCTTGTCATTTTTTCCCACTTAAAGGTGGAATATGGAACATGAATAGAATAACACAGCACAAAGCCTTCAGCCATCTGGGTGCCAGGCTCGTAACCCGCCCCCCCGCGCACGCGCTCCGATGGTGAGGTCGACCAATATTCCTCACCAAACCCGCTCTGTTCCTTGATCCGAGCAGGACAATAAAATATCATGAGTTCAGATCACTAATCATGCTCTCCAGCCCCGCTGATCACACACTGACTCTGATAAAAGCAGCTCCTACCTGTTTGTAGCTCAATCATCAATTCAGTCCGTGGCAAAGAGCTCAGTTGCCCTGCGGCTCCAAAACTTCCTGCAGTCTCCTCCTAAGATCCTCTGTCCTCCTCACACCATCCTGCACACCTCACTTATCCAATAAAATAAAAAAAGCAATAAAATCCTCCGTGGTGTGTCTTCCAATTGAAGCTCCTCCACTTCAGCAACATGCTGTAGCTATGTGTTAGCTAGCTGCTAATAAAAATGTTTCCACACAGAACTTGCTCGTTACATTGGTAGATGTAAACAAAATGCCAACGTGGTGCCCGTCAAAATTAATATTTTATAATATTTTACTTCAAATATAATTTTTAAAGGAAATGCTGTATTTTCATTCTACAACCCTCTAAACACCCTGTTGAGGCATTATTTTGTTATAAATATTTCTTTTTATAAAAATATTCCATATACCACCTTTAAATGTGTAAAAAATTGTAACATGTTCATTTATTGATTTTTAATATGGTAATAATTTATAGGCCTGGTTCAGCATTTAGTGCCACAACATAATTTTATATGGATTTATTGGACATGTGAACTGCTGCTCACAGAATATCAGTGTTGCTGATTGAAGTCTACCTGATGTCCTTCAAAGTGCAGAGTCTAAGCCTCGTTTAACTGTATGTAGAACAGACGTTAATGCTTTTTCTTGTCTAGGTGGGAGGTGTTGTGGTCAGGGGAGGCCACCAAAGCACCAACTCCCCAGGCGCGACAGTTTTCCCCTAAAATAAAGCATGTCAACTTCCCCACCAACCTGCTGCGCCTGGAGGTCAACAGCTCCCTGCTGGATTATTACACTGAGCTGGACGCCGTCATCCTGCGGGGGGTCAAAGAAAGACCAATGCTGGCACTTTATAAGATGCCTCTCATCGACATAAGTGACCTGAGTGACAGTGAGGATGAGCTGTCTGAAGCTGGAGGTCTTTTTAGACACGAAGGAGATGGGAAACACCAGAGGACAGGAAATGGCTACTTTGACAAACTGCCATATGAGGTGAATACAGATTTTATCCTGATAATAAATTCTCACTGTGATCAACATAAAGTCTTTTATTTTTGTCTTAGTCTTGATTCTTTTTAGCATTATTTGTGCCCAGTAGGTGTGTTTATGTATTAACCTGCGTTCTGGATCTTTGGACTCTCAAACACAGAGTCATTTTCACGCCGCTCGCATCATGTTGTCTGAGGCGAGTTTTAAAACGCAAGCGTTGCTCCTGATATTTATTCTCTTATCTTCTCTCCAAACCGCTGTCACTATAACTGCAGTCTTCACAACCTCCACGTGTTTGTTTCAGAAACACAATACAGCTATTATCTGTCAGCTGATAGCAGTTTGAACACAGCACATTGTTGATTCATTACAACACAGGAGTGAGCAAGTCATCCATTCTCTCTGAGAGGCACATGAAACGAGCTCAGAACATGTCAGCTCACCTCACCACCGATCCTGCTGTCAGTGATCTGTGCTGAAGATCATCACAGTCTGATACAAAGGACAAAATATTCTCCTTTTTTCAGCCATTTTGTTTCTTCTCTGTTGCTTTTTTGTCATCACATTAAACACGTTTGTCTTTACTTTTTCTTCTTCTACCCCGTCCAAACCTTCTCTCCTTCTTTGTGTCCTTCTCTCCTGACCTTTCCCCATCTTCTGTCCGCAGCTCATCCAGCTGATTCTAAGCCACCTGACCCTGCCAGACCTCTGCCGTCTGGCCCAGACCTGCAAGCTGCTGCACCAGCATTGCTGCGACCCGCTGCAGTACACCCAGCTGAGTCTGCAGCCTTACTGGGCCCGGCTGAGTGACGCGTCCCTGGGACACCTGCAGAGCCGCTGCACCCTCCTCCAGAGGCTCAACCTGTCCTGGACCGGTAACCGTGGAGCTCTCACCCTGATGGGCTTCAGCAGGTCAGACTATCAGCAGGCTGCAAGTTCTGAATGACATCAAAATGACCTTAGAGTAGAAAATACTTACAAGTACAGTTTTGAAGTTTAAAGAGATTATTAAATTTAAAATAAAAACTAAATCAAATCTCAAAACAAAAAGAACTTTAACCAGATTAGGAAAAGCTCGAATGTTGCAGAACTGGAATGAGTTATTCTGTCTCCTTCCACTCATTCTTCCTCTTGTCCCTCTCTAGTTTTATGAAGGCTTGTGGTCTCAGTCTGGTCTGTCTGGAAATGTCCTGTTGTCACTTCCTAAATGAAGCCTGTCTAGAGGTCATCTCCCAGACTTGTCCTGCACTTCAGGAGCTCAATCTCTCCTCCTGTGACCGGCTCCACCCACAGGCCTTCTCACACATCTGCAAACTAACACACCTTCGCAGGCTCGTGCTCTACCGAACCAAGATAGAGGTGGGTGTGGTCAGCAGGTGGATTCACAACTATTCTGTCCAAAAACTATAGCAGGTCCATCCAGATTAGTTAATGATTATCTGTCTTGTACCTTTACTTATCTGTTTGGAATATCATAGAAAACTCAAAAGAAAAGATTTGCTTTAAAAAGCCCGATTGTTGTTGAATTAATAAGAAAAGACGTGTCATGCTTCATTATGTTGAGAGAAAAATTACAAAATAAGAAAAGTTGTTTCACAGTTGGGTTTGTAGCTTTTCTGATATCAAACAGAAGAGCAAAAGGAATATTTAAGTCTTGAGTTGTATCAATATGAAAAATAACAATAACTTATTTTTATAAGAATCACATTTTTTTGCAGTGAAGCTGATTAAAATAATGACCAGTCTTTATTTGTTTCAGTCATCTTTCAGACTAATACTTTATGTGCAGTAAATACACTTTGACCCTGGAGATGCAAGTAATCTTGTATCATCACTGCTCTTTAGACAAGTTATAAATCTATGATCAGTTTAAGTATAAAGTGTCGGTTGTTCCTTTTAAGATGTTTTAAGATGAAGATATTTTTTCGTTACTTTTTCGTCACTTTTCTTATTATCTGTTGAGTCCTCAGATGTATCTTGACACCTCTTCAGGCGTCTCTGATTTAGCTTCTGGCTGTACTTTTACTCGCTAAAATAACTTCATTAATAATAAACTAGTACATTAAAGGTTTTGCTTTGATAAAACTTTCTGTCAATCAGACTGTCAATAATTTAAACGGAACTGTCTGCTTGTCTGATGTTTCATGTTGAGCCTCTACTTCCTGCTTGTTGTCTCCGAGTCAGCTCCGAGGCCTGAGGGCTTTAAAGACACATGATTCTTGTGTTCAGGTTCAGGCGTGTCTGACGTGTAAAACCACTGTGTGATGTTTAGGTTCTGCTCCTCAGCATTTCTGCAGTATTTGTCTTGTTTCAGAGCAGTGTAGAGTTTCTGTGGTGGAGCCAGGCAGCTTACTGCAGGTTGTTTACGCCCGGACAGACGGTGTGAGCTGTGTGTCGGCTCAGGCTTCTGACATCTCTGCTGTCATTACCCTGTCAGTGCTCTAATTAAATGACTAGCTCGCCAGAGAGAGGCGTTTATGAAGATGCCAGACTGAGTTCAACACACACACAAGAGGTTTTCACTTTCATCTCCGACACTTTCTCCTGCCGCAGATGTACACGTGTTGGCAATTTGAATTCTTATATTTTCATCCTGGCTGCTATGCTGCAGGAGATTTTACTCTCCTCGATTTGCTCTACTCTCTCAGGAAACGTAGAAATGATCTGTTGTGTATTATTAAATTCTTTTAAGGGCTGGAAGTGTTATCTGACTGTTCTCATCATTTGCTGAAACTGAGGCCTTTGTACAGAAAGTTTTTAAATAAAGGAGATTCTTTTTTGTTTTTCGCTGTGATGAAGAAAACATATTTATTCTTTCATTCAAAAACGTAAAGAAGTAATTGCACTTGTTTTTCTACTTGTGTTTTACAGCAAACAGCCATCCTGAACATCCTGACATTCTGCACAGAGATGAGACACCTGAACCTGGGCAGCTGTGTGAGGGTGAGAATGAACAAAGGGAGTGATACATGGAACAAACAAAGCTGTAAAAAAAACTCTGACAATTTTTGGCTCAAAGGATGTATCAGACTAAAACACAACACTTTGTACCTTTTGCTTCAGGACAAATACACACGTTCTATAAACCCAAGTGAAGCTCAGCGGTTTAACAAAACAGCCTTTTTCTGAAATCATCATAGTTCTTTTTACTTATTATGAAACCCAAGAGTGATTATTATTTAAAAGACTGATTGTATCAATAAATTCATGTTTCTTTTGCCTCAAACTTTCCCTTCTAAGTCAGCTGTAGCCGAGATTGAGGTGACGTTTGGAGCTAGAAGTCAGAAGAACAAATATTTCAAAGTAATTTTCTGCAAACTAAGTCAATATAGAAAATATAGTTGTTTTTTTATTAGCATAAATTGATTATTAGACAAACATTAATTTGTCATGCTTGTGATGATGGAACAGAACTCACCTCACCACGTTGTTTCCTTCATTAAGATTAGTCTGATGTCCCTGTAACACCTGAAAGTATTTGGGTTTCGTCTGCAGTGGAAAAAGATCCAGTCTGTATTTAGTCTCTCATCAGTGTCGGACATGAGTCTGATAAAAGTTTTAATGTGCAGATAAGAGACTCACCTGATTCAGTCTTGATAACACAAGCAGTATTTGATATAACAAAAATGTTTACACTAACAATCGATCAATCACAGTGATGCCATTCAGTCACATGGCAGCTGACGTATGACTCAAATATCAAAATAAAGAATGAAAAGATCTATAAAGAAGGTAGATGTAGACGGAGGTCCCATCTCTTTGCATCTCTTTGCATCTCTTTGCATTAGTTTATCGTTCCAGCATTAATTCTGGGAAATGTTCCACGCTGAGTGTTTACTGAGCCTGAGGTTGCTGCTCAGCCTGTTTAGTTATTAAAGGCATTTTGTTTTTTGCTTTCATCTCTGGATGAAAGGACACAATACAACATTACCTGACACCTTGAAACAACAAGCAGACCGAGGACACTTTCTGATGAAGACGCTCTCTCTTATAAAACTGTTGTTACATTAGGGAGTGGAGGTTCAGAGCTACAAGCAGGTGATTCATAAACATTTTTATGATTATTTTTGAAAGAAAGTTTTTCAAAGTAACTCAAACACACTAAGAGAATTCACTTTTGAGGGATTCTATCATTTAATTCCTGTTTATTTTATTATTCTAATGTTTCTGTTCTTTGGTTCTTTTGATTAAACAGAAAGTTGTGATAGAGTTAGATAAATGTGAAAACCCAGCAGACATCAACCGTAACACACAGCAGCAGGAGTAACCAGAGAATCTGGTCCCTGTCTCCTCTGCAGATTGAGGACTATGATGGCGTTGCTACCATTTTAGCCACTCACTGTCGTTCTCTGTGCTCCCTGGACCTGTGGCGCTGCAGGAACCTGACAGATCGAGGCCTGGCTGAGCTGGTTTCTGGCTGTAGGTAGGTAACAGGAGTTCAGTGCCTCGTGCAGAGCACCTGGAGAATGTCATCAGGGATTCCTGTGTGTCTTTTTTTTTTTTTTTTTTCCCCCTTTGTCCTTTCTGGCAATAAAGCAGTCAAATTGATGTCCAGCTGCATAGAGATGCCTGACAGAGTTGTTCTCACAAGCTGAGCATGCAGCAATCACTGCAACGTTCAGCTTGTTACTTGTGTCGTGTTTAAAACCAACTTCTTAACAGTAACTGATCTCAAGCCATGAAACTTAAAGTCTCTTCTGGAGCTAAAACGTTCAAAACAAAGTTTCATGTTAACAGTAACTCGGTGTAGCAGCTGTAGACTGATAGAAACAGGAAGTGATTTGAGTCCTGATGGTTTCTTGTGTGCTGTGTGGTTGCTCAGGCTGTTGGAGGAGCTGGACCTGGGTTGGTGTCCCACCCTACAGAGTAGCACAGGTTGTTTCCAGCAGCTCGCCCGCAGCCTGCCACGACTGCGGAAACTCTTCCTCACCGCCAACCGTACAGTTTGCGACTCAGACGTGGAGGAGCTGGCTGCCTGCTGCCCCTCGCTGCAGCACCTCGATATCCTTGGTACGTTCCTCTCACACACATTTGTTGTTATTTTTGATCAGAGTCATCATCACATTCTTTTATTCTAAGTGTTGATATTTTACATATTAGTTTAGCTTTAATCTGAGCTGCTGTCCTCTGAGAGGTATCAGATGTCTGTTTGATAGTTTTTTTAGAGCTGTATCTCGTGTTCCTTCACCAGCATTACCATGTCAAAGAGAAACATTCCAAATTGCAGGTTATAGGGTTTATTGCTTGTGCCTATACATAATGTCATATTTTTTTACACTCACAATCAAATAAAAAAAAGAGTTTGTCTTTTTTTTATTATATTATTAAGACTTAATCTAAACAAATAATCAGGTCTTTTTCTGTTGCTAGACTTAGTGAACTCAACCTGAACAGCATGTAAACTCATCCTTACTGTTTACAAACTATTTAAGAGTTTAAGTCGCAGCCAGATGCTGCTAATCCAACTCACTTGTTCATCAGCAGCATGAAAGCTGAAGTTTTGGTAGTTTGTACCTTTCAGGTGTGTCTTTAACCTGTTTTAAACTTCCTGCCTTTTTCAGACATTTTGTTTCCTTTACCTTAAAGAGGACATTTCATACAAATTTTAGGACTTTGTAGTTATTTCTTAAGTATTAACCAGTAATATGAAACATTTTGTATCTAAAAAACGTCAGGAAACACTTATTAACAGACCTTTCAATCTGTCTGCATTAAAATTCGGGTGGTTCCGTCTCCTTCTGTCAGGCTGCTTCGTCAGCAGCTCGTTCATATTCATTATTTGAATTTACTGGACTCTGATTGGCTAACAAACTAGCCTATGAGAGCAAGGTATACTGTTTTCTGCCCCGCTGCGCATGGCAACGTCATGTCTTCCTGTTTGCTATGTCTTATGGTAACAGCTTTTAGCCAGCAGCATGCTAGGCGTGGTTTCAACTGCAGGAGCTGCCACGAACAAAGGAGTTATGATGAAACAGATACAGGCCGTTCTGATTCAGGAGAACTCAGGTTTTATCACCACCTGCGTAGTTTGAGAGATAAAAACTGAAAGAGAAGTTGTTGACCTGTTTATGTAATGGAAGGACCTCTTTACGTTGCACCATGACTGCTGTCAGCTTTTGCATCTTCAGCCTCTCTTGGCACCTTTTTGATTTAGCTGCTTGGTGTTGTAATTGTCTTTTGTTTCAGCAGAAATTGTTGTTTTGTTTTTTAGATAAGTTTCTTCCTGTTAAGTAGAAATGACGTGTATAGACTGGTAAACATGCAGCAAATCTTTGGATATAGTTTGACTGAATTACAGCTGACCCAGTACCAGGGACGGTGGGGTTTGTCAAAGTAGTGATGCAAGATTTCAGTTTTCTTTTTTTCTTCATGACATACAGTTTATTTTCTTCATTTAAACAGGTACACGGTTGGTGTGTGCTGCTTCTCTCAAGAAACTCCTTCAGTCGTGTCCTCAGCTTGTCCTCCTGGACGTCTCCTTCTGCTCACAGATAGACACACGGGTAGTTCAGGAACTCTCCGGCCTTTTCCCCAAGGTGGCCATCAAGAAAAGTTTCACTCAGTGATCCCCGTCTTTGTCTCAGCTCTCACTGCCGAGAGGTATCGAGAGACGCTCGCCAGCAGATACGGCTCCAAACGAGTCAGGTACCGGAGGCGATTGTGTACCTGCCTTTGCTTGTATCACAAACAAGATCTCCCATCTGTTAATAAATAATGCCCTGGGACTGTAGGAGGAGGCTTTTACTGGCTGAACAGCAGTAGCTAAAGACTCTCCAGTCTCCACAGAACAAGACTTGTTCCTGGTTGCTTTGTGGCCACTTGATCAGGGGTGTTGCAGTAAAGTTTTGGAGCATAAAAACATCTTTTAAGATGCAAAACACATTCAAAGTAACATCTGTGTGTGATCCTGCTCGGTAAGGAAAACCAAAGGGGAAACCGCAAGTGTTAAACGTACCTTTGCTAAAATTTAGGGCCTTTCTTAGTGCCTTCTTAGAACAAATACGCCTAAATCTCAACACAGATTTAAAAAACATACCACTCTTATTATTTAGGATGTTGTACGAAATCATTTTAACATGTAAATAAATACATAATTGAAAACATGTTGTTGTCTGGGAACAAATTCACAGTGAAACATTTCTTTTATCACAATCTGCACAGAAAAAGTAAATATTAAACACTTTATTTGCTTCATTCTGAGGCACTTGTAGGAAACGATTTGTTTCAATAAAGTTTTATTCATTCAAAAGACATATTGCACTTCATCTACATGTTGAGACAGTTTCATTCAAGGGATTAAAACATGTCTGTTTAACTTCACAGCTCTGTAAACAGGGTTTTTAATGGGTGGAATGAGTCTGGGATTCGTACTAGCACACAAAAACATGACTGTAGACATTTGATTCTTTCTATAAGAATTCCTTGTCTGCAGTTTGGCCACGGACAACCAGCTGATTCCTCTTGTAGGTGAATGAATTGGGCTCAGGTTGGAAAACAACACATTGCAGATACAGTTGCTCATCTAATGTTGCATAATGACCAGCTGGAGATTAACGACAAGCTAAATCATGTTGGAAAGAAAATGAAGATTTATTTCAAGAAAAAAATAAGAGTGGTATATTTTCAATTCTGTAAGTGAACCTGAGAGTCATTCTTAAGGCTTCTGTTGGTGTTTAATTCAAACTTCTGATCAAACTGTCTAATTTTTATTTAAAGGTTATCAGACCTGAACAGGTGAAATCAAAAGGAATGGCACGTGTTAAACTGGTGCTACAAAACTCAAACAGAAGGATTTCAGCTGAAACCCCCCAAAAAGAAACCAAAAGCACCCCATCAGCAACCCTTTGCACACTGCAGTGACAGCACCTTTGTATCAGGGAAACATTTTAAAACGTTAAAACATGTGTTGATGTTTAATTTATTTTTAAATAAGCTACACAGACGGGACGAGACATCCATTAGCATCAATTTAAAACACACTGATTAGTATTAAAGGAACAGAAAAGATACAGAAGTGTTTAGAATCCAAAATGTCTTAAAATAATCAACCTGATTGATCATTTCTGATCTTTATATTGTCAACGGTTTTCAAATAGTTTAAATTAATGCGATTGTAATTCAACTCTATTGTAGTTTTCAGTGATTGGAGCCTCTATAGAGAAACTTTTTATTGGATTTCTGTGGAGAATCTCAGTTTAAATTAACTCCTTTAGTAGAAACGGGGCTCATCAAAGAAAGAGTTTTTCTATATCAGGTGTTTCTCTGGCCTCAATAAAACCAGTCAGGCCTTCAGATGTTTTATGTTACAGTCAGCCAGGTGTGTTAGACTCGTAGGAGGAGTTTGTCAGGACGCATTTCCTCACGTTATACATTCTAATGTCTGACAAGAAGCCGATTAAATGAAGTTCACCGTTAAAAGTGAGACCTGTAAAACTGTAGAATATGTAAACTGAATGAAAAGAAGACGGTGTAAATACATTTATATTCATTTTACAACTCAGGGGCTATTAACTCTGTATATGTGCATCATTATTATTTTGAGTTTTATCATTATATAAAAATGTATGACAAACACTTTTATTGAAGGTGACACACGCAGAGTAAAATCTGAAGTTACTTACTGTTTCTCTTGAAGACAATAATCAGTTAACACTAATGGAACAAAGAAATTTGGGCTTTGTAGATGTTAAATGCTGCAGTAATTGCATGATGTTGTTTTTCTGATATTTATTTCTGCAATGTAAAGCCACAGTTGGCGTGTGCTTCGGAAGCTTTTTGTTGTTTTTTTGTGAGGAAACTTGAAATTTTCTTTGACTCACATAATACTAGTAAATATTTGTGCCTTATTATTCTCCTGTTTGAATGTTCTGTGGCGTCCAAGTGGGGTAGACTGTAGTAAAGTGCTTTGCTTTTAAGGTTCTTAACCAAAGGAATTCACAGTAACCTGGTCATCAGGTTCACAGCTGGATTTAACCAGTTTATATGCCATATACTGTGTATCAGCCATGTCAAATATTATTATTATGCAAAATGATATTTATTCTTCCCTGTGGTGCAACTCGCTTGGCTGCAGAAACAGTAGTATACAATCTATTTTAAACTTAATCTTGTTTTATTTTAGAGAAAGCCGTGCTTTTGCAGCCCTCAGTATATTTGCTTCAAATGTTTTACTATACAAATCCAGTTGGATCTGAGAATCGGGTTATTCTCTGTATTGTTAGAATGCAGGTGAGCATCAGTCAGTTTCTGCACTTCTTGGATCACCACATATTTTATAGCTCACACAAATCTAGGTACTTTACTCAGTAGATTTAATTGCTTCAGTAATGAGAAGATAATAATATCACAGTATTCAGCTACTACAAACAGCATTCATTTATTTACACAATGAAGATGTTCAGATGGCGTCTTTTGACCAGTCAAGCAGTTTGTTCCTGCACTGTTTTCATCCTGCATGTCTCTCCTCCACATCCTCTTCTGCCCCACTGTGGATATGTGATTGACACCTGCCCCCCCTCCCCCCCCTGCACCAGTAGGACATGCTGCACTGGAAGGCTCTGTTGTGGGTGCTTCACTTCCACCCAGTTTTAAATAAACCGAAAGCTGATGACTGATGCGGCGTGGCTTCTTTAATCCATAGAATCACATCTTGATCACAGATATTAGAGGTAATCTGACTAAAGAACAAAGTGGCGACACAGCTGCAAAGGCATTAACTTGCACATATTAAATTTTCCCTCATTCTTCAGCTTCACTGAGAAGCACACCATCACTGCCAAAACAAATGGAAATTGTGTGTCTGTATCATGCCGGAGCTTCAGAAGTAAATTGGTAGGAAAAAAAAAAAAAGACTCTGCTAATAAATTTACAGCAACTAGCCATTAGTCAGGATGAGTGACTGGATAGTTGTTGTGGAATGATCCTTTTTGCCTTAACCCTCTGCCATTTTACAGTCTATTAATACCACAGGAAGAAGTGACATTAGCTTGTCTTCTTAATGGCCTTTTAATGAATTGTTTATGCCTGGTTTAATGATGTATATTGTGGCCCTGTAATGTGCCCTAATGACGGAGAACGAGGCTGCCTCGGCTGAAGTATTAATTTGGCCTGCCTCCCCAATGATTATTCCTCATCCACTAACGCCACCGCCACCGCCGCCTCTGCTGGCGTGCGCGATGCAGACGTGATTCATGGAGGCTTTCTGCTCGGCACTACGGTTTGATTTCTCGCTGTCACGCTCCTCTATGAGGCTGATATAGTATCCAGGGGATCCACAGCAATTAGTTCAGCTTTTTATATTTGTCTTTCAAGAGCTCACAGACGAATCCTGATGAATCTGCACGGGGAATAATAAGGATGTAAATGTTGTTCCTGATTGGTGATAAGCCCAGAATTAACATATAAATCAGGGAGGGGTTAAGAGGTGGGACAAGGTTGCTCCCATGCCTCTTGTATTTTGTTCTGTTTTCTGCAACCTGTCTGAGTGACACACCAGCACATCTTGACTGTGGTGTTTTGGGTGCGACCTGTCAGCAGGCCTCTGTGGTGGAACTCCTGAACCCTCAACAGGCCTCAGACCTGCCCGAGGGAGTCCTCTCTGTGACACCCATCATTATGTGGCTTGGAGTTTCTTCTCTTATTTCTCAGCTCAGACTCAAATGCTGAAGACAACCATAACAGTCCATGCTGCCATGTCTGAAGCTTATTTATTTTGATATGTTTTTTTTTTAGGATTTTGGGAACTCAGTTTTAAAAAAAAAATCAATTTAAACACAAAAATCCCAACAGTGTTTCTTTACCCACGTCTAAATCCATGAAGAAAAAAAGTGTTCATTTGTTCATGCTGTTGTCCGACTGTGATGCTCATGTGATTCTCTGATGCCTTTTGAAAAGATAAACAGTTTGTTCAGCTCATAAAACCAGTTGAAGGAAGTTTGAACACGTCTTTGTTCCCAGTCTCACTAGAGGAAACATGTTGTCGCTTCACCCCTTTAAGCAAAACAACTTGTGTCCCCACAGGCAAGAATTTTGAGGGACTTTCTTTTTCCTTTTAATGATCATTTTCTTTAAAAATGATCAGAAAGCTGAAGTGTTTTATCCTTTTCATCCTTGTAATCATCATGTGATCTATCAGCCTTTTTAAGGCCCATTATTTCAGAGGAAAGACGTTTTTTTTTTTGTTTTGTGCAAAGAAAAAAAAATCCAGCAGGATTTCCCACCAGCTTTGACCCAGTGTGGTTTAATAGACAGTAATTATAGAACCAAATACATTAAACTTCAGAAGGGATTTCCTGGATAAACTGGTCCTTCAGTCTGATGAAACACAGCAGGAAGGGACAAAGTGTGAGAATATAGCAACAAGTTTTTAAAACGATCTCAGACTATTAATGAAATATAAGATGAATCCAGTAAATAATTTCAGTTCTTGTTAAATATGACTTCATTAGTCAAAGTACCTCTGACAGAGCCCTGGGCCTGGGAGGAGGGGGGGTTGTAAACTTCTGGTGCCCCACACTTAGAGTCCACTGCAGACAGTGTTTGTGAGGGACAGCGAGGGATGAGCCTGTTTCACAAACAGGCCGAGCAATTATAGTCCGAATAATTGCACGCTGAAGGCGAGACATGATTCGCCCCGCTGCTCAGCAAAGTTCATGTGAAGTTATAATTAAACAATAACTCGTTTACAAATGAACGCATAAGCGCATTTGTGTACTTAAGTGTGCAAAGTGTAATTAGCAGTGATCCATCTGAGTGAGAATGAACAACAGCAATGTCAAATGGTGGAACGATGCTGAGCTTGTGTGTGTGTGTGGGGGGGGGTTAGGGGGTGAGCAGTGTGAAACAAGAGTACAGATTGAATGAGTGATTTATACAGAGGTCAGATTCATTTTTTGCTTGTTTTACAGATGGACTTGTTAAGTTAAATAAAATCCTCAGAGTGAATGATTCTTAACAAAAACATCCTTTTTTTTTTTTCTTTAAAATTAATGACGTTCCAGGAAATCACCTTAAAACATGATGTTGTTGCACATGTGCTCCAAGATGTCCTGTTCCAATGAAATGAGTCACTTTTAACAACAGCTAAGTAAAATCAGCCAATACAAATTGTGAATATTTTCTTAATGATTGAGCTGAAGGTCACTGTCGATGCTCAGATGTGTAACACTTCCAGAATAACAAGGGAGACCAAGTTCAGAACGTTTTCAGTGTAAACTAACCAGGAAGACGGGAGCTAATGGAACAGTATCTGATTTAGAGAGTTAGTGTCAGACGTCAGCTGGGATTTCTTTTCACCATCAGCTTGTTTTTTTTTTATTGTGGACACTTACAGTAATAAGATTTTAGGAAAAATCATCAAACCAGCTGATTTGTTATAGTAATTTATTAGTAATTGATTAGCCGGAGCTCCAGTAAATGTTTCCCTCAACTACCACTCACGTTTTTCTAGAAAACGTTCAGTGTTTATTCATGTTAATCAAAGAGTAAATGCTTCTGTTTAAAATGAATCTTGTCTCAGTCTGATTTGTAGCATCAGATTAACATTTTCATAGAATTAATGATGTCACTAAGACACTCCCACAATGCTCAGGGAGCTTATGGTGGTCGGGGTGTTCATGGTGTTCAGAGAGCAGCATCTCATGAACACAAACAACAGCACTTTTGATATGTGACCAACTGCAGGTGGAGTTTTCATTAGATCCATTTTTTCATTTTATATATTTTAAATAAGATCATTTAAAAATGTAAAGACCTTTTTTAAATAAAATAAAACAATTTATAGATGAGATCTGTTTTGTTGTATTTGTTATATAAAACAACCAGATTTATCAAGATTATTAGTGACTAATTTTAATGGTGCCAATCAACAAGTTAATTTGTTTTTCTCATCAGAATCTGGTGACCTGAACTTAGAAGGTTTCATTTTATTTATTCCCTTTAGTTTTAATATGTATTTTATTGTACTACATAATACCTTTTCCCAGTGCTTGACTAGAAATGTGAGGTTTTTTTTTTATTAAAAGAAAACATTAAGGAACATTTTGACTGAAACTAGTTCTTTAAACCACCAAAGAAGTAAAATAAAGTGCTTCTTGTCTTCTGATCGTTTGGTAGCATCATGACATTGACTATAAATCTTTGTATTTTTTTTCTTATATTTATTCCAAATGTTTCCACATCCAGTTCCCCTAAAACTACAAATCTTCCGAAGCCTTACATCACATATCCTGCTGTTTAATAGGAACTGAGCAGATGGCAATTAATCTTCCTTTCTGACTAATAAACAGAAGGACAGAGCGCGTGGACTCACCCTGAGTCACGCTGGTCTCGCTAGATGGCGCTTGAGCACCAACTATCCCCCCCCTCCTGTGTCACTCTGCCCTGGATTCATTTCTCTCTCTCTCTACTGCTCTGGGAGCCTAATGGGAAATTTAAAGTCACCTAAATAAAAAGGAAGGTGTAATTAACGCAACGCGCTATTAATTGCATCTGCTACAGAGCGGATGAAGGGAGCCGGGGCGCGTTTTTATTTATTACAAGACCCCTCAAAAGTCTACTTCAGATATCACAGTGAGGGAGATAAGGAGCTTTATTTCCGGGTGTCGTTTCAAATCAGGCTCCCATATGGGTCAAACGGTGAGTGATGGTGATGATGATGAGGCAGAGAAGGACAGCCACAAATATCTGCATGTTGTTACGCTGTAAACCACACAGGAATAAGACTGTTCTTATCATCACACATCCTGCAGGGCTTGCAGGTAATTAACTACTCTCATTGATTCAAACACAATCAGGCCAATGGAATTATTTTTCAAATAATAACCCACAGATTATGTTACCTTTTGTTATATGTTTTACTTTTTTATTTGTCCTTTTTTTAAATTTAAATGTGTGTTTTTGATGGCAGTATTCAGTTATTGTTTCTACATTAGTAGTAAATAAAGATACCCATCTACACGCTCAGTTCATTTACAGTGGAGCTTCTCTGATACTGTCCTTTCTGACTGATCAGCTGTTAATTCCCATCATTCAATCCTCTCTTTTTTATATTAATGCTAAAAAGCAGAAATCATGTTGCAGATTTCTGAAACACAATGAGGAAGTATGAGATTTTATTTTTTTATCTCTCTGTTTTATCAGTTAAAGGAAACAGGGCTGTTCAGTCCAGATAAAAAGAACTAATTTGGATGTTCAGAGATGTTGATGCAGGCGTCACACTGCAGCTTCCTGTGGGAGTGTGTCACACAACTGAGCACTAAAGGAAACTACCATCAAGGTCACCACACTGTCATCACAAGTGTTAAAATGTTTTAGTGGATTGTTGTTCTCTGGACCATTTCATTGTATATGAACGGATTTTAATTTCATATTAAATTTATTTTCAAACGTGTCCTTCAGGTTTAAAATCCTCATGCGACCAGGACAGAGATCCCAAATAAAGCCAGGGAACCATTAAACATCTTCTGAAGTCAGTTAAAATATTTATCTGCAGTATCATGAAACCAGCATCCACCTGTGACACCCATGTGAACTTAAAACTGTCAGATCAAAATAGTGGCATGTGGACCCATTTCAGCCTCCTTAAGGACCACTTTTGGTCCTCGGACCTGATATTGGTAACCTAATTTAACCCTGTGGCCAAAGTCAGGCTATTTAAAAGCAGCCTCGGGGCAGAAACAACACATCATCAGCTCACAATCTTCCATCCATCCACTCTAATTTTCTCGCAGCCATTAATTCCACTCAAACCAATGGGTTTAAAACAAGGAGCGTGTTTCTGAACAGCGCAGCTGTCGAGCAGATCCACGCGCTGCATTCAAGTCTGCTGGAAGATACATGAGGCCATTCATGCTGGATGTAAATACACATAAATGAATAAATGCATTTAGGCTTGACGTTGGAAAAAAACGCTTTTTAATATCAACCCCATTATTTAAAAATGTGCAAGTCCGTTGATCATGAGTCAAGTGACGAAACACCAACAGGCATTCATCACCTCTGTTAAATCTACCCCAAAATTCATCCAGTGAATATGACACACAGCCTAGACTTCCTCACACCCCCACCTTGCAAAAAACAAAACAAAGAAATAAAAACAGCGTGGGATTGCTACAGGTCGACATCCCACAACTTCCGTATATTCATGTAGTTAAAGCTACCCAAGGAACATTTCAATGATGCTGTTCTGCAGGATAAACAAGGCAGAAAAAAGGGGGGTCGGGGGGGGGGGGGGGGGTCAATCTTAAGAAGAAAAAAAAAGTCCATGGATAGGTGGCTTTTTATACAACAAAAAGCGAGCTACTAAAACACGTATTTATCCATTTAGCTGTGGCAATCCCCGCTGCAAAGTGAAAAATCTCTCCCTTCCCTTCCCCTACAAAACAAAAGCCTTCTCGTTTCAGTTCATTTATATATCTCACCCTTTATGTCATCTATAAAAACATCGCAGAATAAATTACAATTTCTTCAAACAGAACTAGGAAAATAAATTCCATCGTCTAAGAACATTTTGTTTCCACATAAAACAAAATACATGGATAAAAATTAAACGAGACTACAAATGAAAACAATACTCCGTGAATAATAATAATAATAATAATAATAATAATAATAATAATAATAATAATAATAATAATAATTTGGGGCACATATACTGAAATATTTGGAACATTATTTTTGAATGTGTTTTGGGATCAAAAGAAGTAAAGGCGGTTTCGTTATTATTTATCTTAACAAGCACATTTTTCTAAAATAATAAGATAATTATTTCTGTTAGTCATTCACAAAATGTAAATATTTTAGACATTTCTGTATGGCCTATTTCTCAATTCAGCTGCAAAGCAGTCGATTAATAAAACAACCCAGGGGAATTTAATAGAAGACGTTAAATGATTGAACAAAACTCCCTCAAATATGTGCCAAAATGAGCGGATTTTGAGGGGATTCAAATTAGAACCAGAGACGTAAAGGAAAATGAATTTATATTTTTACTAAATCGCAGCTGAAGATAATTTCGGCAACCAAATGAACAGCACATAAATTCAAGGCAGTATGTAGGCTGTGAGAAGAGAGGAGGGGGATTTTAAAAACTCTATTTACTTGTTTTAAAAAAATCAATAATAAAAAGTGCCCCAGTGGAAAAAAAAATCTAAAAATCATAGATGAAGCCATGACTTTTTAAAAGTTTTACAATATTTACAGAAGCGAATGAAAATCTTCTGTGAGAGATGCTGCCATCTTATTTTTGCAGAGAGATCTAGAGCCCATCTTGTCGTGGGAAAGTGCCATCTAGTCCAATCAATCGCCGTGGAGCCCTTCGTGGAGCAGGGAGATGCTCTGAGGGGGGAGATAATATTATTGACCTCTTGTTGGGTGAGAAAACGAGCTCACGTTTTGTTTCTATGCTGCTCGCCTGCTGATTGTTGAGGTCATGGACTTTTTTATTTACCACGTCACTGCAGCGCGCCTGATTATTCAAGAGTTTAGTCAATGAGCAGTGCGAATAATAATAATAATAATAATAATAATAATAATAATAATAATAATAATAATAGGTAAATAAATAAAAGACGCCCTCAGTCCAGGGGCCTGCAGTCTCCCAGCGGCTCCGTGCTGCCAGGCTGACAGATGGGACTCAGGCGATGCTCAGCCTCAGCTGGACTCCACTGGACAGGGGCTGCAGCCCGTTCAGTCCATTAACGCGGCTCCTTCGAGCCCTAGCTGCACAACCTACGCACGCATCACTGCTGGACGCAAAATACTGAGCTGCAACACTCCTTGACTTATACACGCAGCAGCAAAATATTGGGTTTGATAGAAAAGTGGCAAACGGAAACTATTCTGCTGGACTTTGTTTGATCTAAAACCCCTTCAATTCTCTGCCTTTGTTCTTCTTGTCTCTGCTTTTTTTTGTCAAGTAGCTATATATTAATTTGAACACACAACAGGGGCTACACCTTGAAACCGCGTCGACTGGAGTCACAGTGCTGGGCATGTATCCTCGGAGAGCACAAACAGGCATCAGCTCACGGAGAGCTGAAGGAAAACGTCCTGTCCTCTCAACCATTTCTCAGATATTCTCTGCAGATATTGTGTAAATACTCACTGCAATCTATTATACATAAAACACCCACTAGATCGCCTCATAGTCCAGTGATTTATATATAACCTCGGGGATAAATAAAAAGGATAAACAAGTCCTGAAGGATTGGTCCTGTAGAGTTCATTGGACCGGGGTTTGAACCCCGTGGTGAGGCGGCGTGTCCCCGTACACATCCTCACTCCCCGGCAGCGCTCCTCCGGGAGGAGTCATGCGTTTCTCCTTCTGTCTCCTGTTACAAAACCAAACCCTCACCACTTCTTTCTCCAGGTGAAGACTGTCCGCCAGGGTGATTATTTCCGACGCGGCCGGTTTGGGGCACTTCAAAAAATGGCTCTCTAAAGCTCCTTTCACGCTTACCTCGATTGAAGTCCGTTTTTTTCTTTTCCTACCCTGCGCCGCAATTTTGTCCAGGCTGGTCGGGCTGCCTGACGTGGAGTCCGCCTCCTCCAGCCACTTGTTCAACAGAGGCTTCAGCTTGCACATGTTTTTGAAGCTGAGTTGTAGGGCCTCAAACCTGCATATGGTGGTTTGGGAAAACACATTTCCGTACAGGGTCCCCAGGGCGAGTCCCACGTCCGCCTGCGTGAAGCCCAGTTTGATCCTGCGCTGCTTGAACTGTTTGGCGAACTGCTCCAGGTCGTCCGACGTCGGCGTGTCCTCGTCCGAGTGGTCATGGTGACTCTGCGGCCGGTGCTGGTGCTGATGCTGGGACGGAGGGTGTCCGTGATCGCTGAGGTGCGGGCTGTGGTGGTCGTCATGACTGTCCCTAAGGTTGTGGTGGTGCATCCCCTGCCCGCTGCCCGGGATCAGACCGTTGACACCGAAACCCGGCTGGGAGTAAATAAGGCTTTGGCCGTTCGTGGTCGCCATGCTCGGTATGTGCGCCGTGGTGGTGGTTCTCCACGCCCGGCCGTCATGGTGGTTCCCGTGCGTCTGGTGCACCAGGTGGGGCGGCCGCGACTGGTGCTGCAGGTTGTTGCTGGAATTGTGCATCTCCTCCCGGGTGCCCTGCACCGCTGGTTTGATGTCCTGCTCTGTTCCGAGCGGGCTGGTGGACCACGGGGCTCCCTCTCCGTGGGACAGCGCCGTGATCCACTGGTGTGCGTGGCTCAGTGTGTGGCTGTTGCTCTGCAGCGGGTAGTCGCTCTGCAACAGGCTCTGCGCGTCCCGGTACGCCGTTGCTTGCTGCATGCTGCCGGGCTCCGAGTGCACGATGGATGCGCTGGAGGTGAGGATGCTATAGTGGTTAGACGCTGCGGTCGCCATGACTCTCGGAGCCGGACTGGTCGTACTTAATAAAGGAACCTCGCATTTGACAGATCCTCTCCAGCCCATAGGCGGCTCCCAGGCGCTCTGCCAAGTGGACGCCGAGGCGCACCTGGACTCCGCCCCTTCGCCGTCGCTCATTGGGCATCGGAGGATGATGGACGTGGTTACCAGGGGCAACAATGCGGGGATTGGCTTGCTACGAGTCTCAACAAACACTACTCTCTTTGCCAAAGAGGTGCGAGTTGAGGCTCCTGTGGAAGCGGAACGCCTGAGTGCAGCATGGGGAGACGGAGCACCGGGATCAGCAGTGCAGCTGTAAGATACACATGATTTACTTTGCCACTCATGTTTTATCCAGACTCAGACTGCAGGTAGTCCAGTTCCAGCTGAGGATTTCCTCTAAAGCTTTGGAGTTCGCGTGTTCAGGGTAAATCAGTTTATTTAGATCGGTTAGAAATTGTGTTGTTGTTAGTTGTGTCCACATCAACTAGAATTATGAGTAAACTTTGTTTTTCTCATGTGAATAAGAACTACAGTTAAGATAGTGGAATATTCTGCATATTTAATTTCACAGAAAATATCTTTCTTATTTGTCAAAGCAACATTTTGATGTACTAAAACTAAAACATTTGATTATGAAATGTCCTTTAATTGTATAAAGGAAAACAAAGATATATAACATGTTTCTCATGAAAACAAGTCATGCCTTGTAAACTGATGAAATAATTAATTAAAGAACATTTGTAGAAGTAAAGAGCTGCAAAGGCTTATGTACATATTTTTAGAATAGAAGGTTAAATTGAAATGTATTTATGTTATATTTAATTAAAGTGAAAATGTAAATGACAGCTTTGAACCATATTTAGAGGCAGTCACACTGACCTCTATAATAATTATGCACCTTCACTGTCTTCTGGCCTTTTTAAAGTCATTTTAAGCCACTGACTGTTCATGTGTAGGAGAATACTTAAAAATAATAGTCATCTGCATGTTTTTGGTGTATTAATCTAAAGAATAAATTTAGATTGCGGTCAGTTTAAACTTCTAAATTAAATTAATCAACTTTTGTGTCCAACTAATATATACATTTTGTAGGTTCTTCAGTCGAGGAAATAGACAGAAAAATATCCAAATCTAAAACAAATCCAGGTTTCTGTTCCCATCATTGAATACAAACGGGTGTCAATTTATGTAAAAAAAAGATAATATAGTTTCATTGTATTGTGCAGTATGAGTTAACTATGAAGGACTATAGAAAGGCACCAAACTCTTCAAACTACTGAAAGACACTGGAAATTATTTTCAAGTTTTCACATTTCAAGACAACTATTATTGAGTTAATAGTGTGTGAAAGGTTTCTCTGGCTGCTCATGGTCCACTGAAGTGAAGATAGAAAGAATTGAACAGAAGGATTACGTCCAAACTCAGGCCTCCAGTCCGGGGCACGAAGGGCAAGCCTCCATCCCATCCCAGCTGTCGTTCCCCCCAGTGTCAGCTTCAGGGACCAGGACTTTGTCCAGAGAGGGGACATTCCTGGCCAACTGCTGCTGGTTGCCATAGGGAGCGGTAAATGAAACAACAGCAGTCGCGTAACTGCCCCCCCCCCCCTTCCAGGACTATCTAAAGGCCCCTATTTAGAGAGCCTCTTTGCTGCGGGGACAAAGCCTTCACACGAATAAAGGAGGGAGGAGTAAAGAGCGCAGGGCCCTAAAAGGAAGAAAAGGCTTGAAGAACTGAAAAAGATGAGATTGTGTCTGTCCTCGAAGCTGCTCCTCAACCTTCAGGGAGATAAATCAAATGTGGGGTGAAAAATACTGTCAGAATGGTAATATTTTATTGGCAAAATCACATCCCTACTTTCCAACTTTTTTATTCTGTAAATTGGGAGGTGCATATTTCCTGCAATTAAAAAGTAAAAAATAAAGTTTTGTACAATTCACTCCACCAGATCTAAAATATCTCTACAGCGGCCAATTAAACCTATAAATCAGCACATACAGATCTTCAATATTAACAATTTATAACTTTCTTACTATGCAAATTACTAATGCTGTAATTAAACATTTTATTTAATAACTTGGACCTGAAGTTAAATTAACAGGCAATAAAAAAAACTGTCATCAAAGAAATACTTTCACAAAAAAAATTATAGTGTTCAGTGAAAATGCAGGAGTCTATATATGAAATATTCACACTCGCAAATCATTCTTCACTATGTTAATTTATTCAAAAAGTTCACACAAGGACACATGTCAAGTGTGTAGATGGAGGCCGTGAACAATGCAGAGGCATGTAATAAAAAACTAGGTGCTAATTGCAAAATGTCTGTTCTATGTGACCTGGAGTGAGTTTTTAATTCTCATACTGATTCAAGGTGGACTTCTTCTTCTATTTTTTCTCCTCTGATGATTCTTTATGACTCAATAAGGGATCCAAACCTGCATTAAAAGGAAACTGCTGTGATCTTTAAGCTGATAAAATGTACATTAATTACATCATTTTCTACTGTGTTAATTTTTCAAATGTTCAACATAAAACCAACATGTGTAAAAAATTGTAAAGATGCTATTGTTAATGTCATTGCAATCACTTGTGATAAATAAAGTATTTTTATTGCGAGAATAAACTGTATAAGTCTATTTTAATGTTTTCCTATGGGTTGTTTACATCAATAATACTTCTACACGATGATATAAAGTAGATAATGAGGATCAGGAGAGAAAAACACACAAAATGCTCACATTCCATGTGCAACCCGAGCTCTTTAATGAAAGATTTGTGATTGGGCCTTTAATGGATCTCATTTCATAGGCTAATAATCCTTTATAGATGTGACTCCAGCTGCACCGACAGCTCATGGAGCCACCAGGATTTAAGTTATGCCATGAAAAGTTTCCAGGCACGGCTCAGTCATTCATTCTGGTAATATTCAACATTATTGTGGCGTAACATTGAAATCGGCCAAATCAAAAGAACATTGTGGTAATTAAGCTGTAATTCAAGGAATTACCACATCGCCACACAGGCTTAAATAGTCGTGTTGGGAGAAACGCAAAGCACATTATTTTAATGGTGTAATATGCAAACTATGGCTCGTTTCAATTACATGGCTTAACAATGCATAAATGATGGAAGCCTTGTTATTTGGACTGCAGGATCCGCAGTTATTCAGTCACTTGGAAGGGCCAATGAGAAGGGCCACACTGCCTCCTCTCATACACTGAAACTCAACTCTGAGCAGTGAGGGCTGCTGCCAAACTGCATTTAAGGGACTAAAATGAACAGTAGAGAATGTAAGCGTTAAATTAACAGTAGGATAATTATATGACCCGTGTGCTGTAAAGATTCAATTTCTAACGCTCTAATTAGGCGACTGTCTCCCCATACATCAGCTCACATCCCTCTGCCAATTTCTCACCAGAAAACGTCCTGCGAGCGGAAATAATTAGATTTTATTAAGACACGGCTCGGGTTATAAAGGAAATCAAAGGAGGGGTTGGTTAAATATGATGTGTTTTCAAAATCATTGGCTGCTTCACACATTCAGTCCAGTGATTCCAAAATGAGGACAGCTGGGTCCAAATCTGTGGGATGTTATGGTCTTTCAACTACACAGAAGAAGTAACCTCATGTAATCACCTGTCTGGTTTAAAGGAAAGGTAAAGAAACTCTTCTATCAATCGTTAGATGGAAGAGTTTTAGAATGAAATACTTTTCATAGACTTCAGTGTTTGTTACCGAAAACTAAATGATCAGAGATTTAAAGGACACCTTGTAGGTTAACTGGAAAAAAGGACATACATCTGATTTTTAACAAAAAGTATTTTTAGGAGAACTACTAAACTTCTGTTTTAATAAATGAGTTCCATATGTTGTAAAATCTGTTAAAAAAAAGGTTATTGATGAACATGAATATTTAAGAAGCTAAAATCAGTAAATGGTAACACATTTTTCTTCAGATTATCAACATAAACTAATTGTTTCAGTAATTATAGGCCTAGAATAAACACATATATAACATGATCTAGCACCTGAATTTATGATCTAGTTAAAAAACAACAACTAATCTTTAAAGGCATCATTTACCAGAGACAAGGAGATACAATAAGAAGGTTTAGAAGTATGCATTTTTATTTATTTGTTTTTATGCTGAAGTTCATCATTCTAAACAAAACAGCAAACATCATCTCTTATAATCAAAGTTTTTTTAATTCACATTAGCTGTTCAGATATCAATAATTTTCTCTTTGGCCTGTTCCAAGTCTGACATAATGAGAAGTGGCCGGCCCACGCCTTTAATCCTTACTGTAATTGTTGTGTGCATCAAAGATGAAGAGATTGACAGGCTGCATGGGAGGATTAATACAGTGGGTGAGTGACGACATACTGAGCCTGTTCGTTCAGGAGGCGGCAGGGGGAGAGAAAGGAAGGAGGAACAAGAGATGGAGAGGAGATCGAGATATCGGGGGGCAAGAAAGGAAGGGAATATGAGAATAGTATAGAGAGGACAAAAAGTGGGGAGAGAGTTAACGAGAGGGAGAGCATTAATTGTGTGCTTTGTGCCGGAGCTCTTTTGCTGAGTGTGGCTGTCGAGGTGCGGGCGCTAACCCCTCCAGCAGCCCGCCGTGATCTGAACCAGCTCTCAGACTGCTGTATTCCAATGCAATTAGGCCACTCAAAGGCCTGCTTAAAGCTGCACCCCCACTACTGCCACACACACACACACACACTCACTCAAATAGCGACAGCCCCTGTGGGTCCCCTCCATTGTAGCAGGGAGGTGTATTCTGTCGCTCTTTGAGGCCCTGGATGAAGAGACCACCCCGGGGAGCAGAAAAAAAGCAAGGATTACCTTTCTTTCTGTGTCTCTCTCCCTTCACGTTTCTCTCTTTCTGCCTTTTTATCTATCTCTTTCTGCTTCCTCTCTTCAGTCTATCCACTCAGGCAGATATGGAGTATAACTCTGGTTTGCTTCTCCAAAGAGACACAACTTTGAGTTTTTGCAGGATGAAACAAAAGAAGAAGAGTAATGGGGCATTTCTGTGATGAATGTCATTGTGGGACTGCTTTAGCAATATCACTTCCCTCATCCTCTTTCATTATTCATGCAGACCTATATTTCAACAAGTGGCGTGAGGCTTGTAGCTCACTAGCTCGTCCCTATGGGCATCAGTGCCGCAGCCTCCGTCAGCCCCCTTCTGTGTGCTGGTTTAACAGAGAGCTCCTCGCGACAGCAGACCTATCTTGGCAGAGTTTCAGTGTGTCATTCCCCAGAAAGCATTTAAAGCAGATTACAAACCTGACGCTACACCTCCCTAATAAAAGCAGAGCGAAAGAAAGCAAAAAAAAAAGATCTGGCACATTAACACCTGCAATACTGCTCAATGGCATCAGCAGATTAACAAGGTAATCCACACAATGAGGTCTTTGATTCGTGTGGTTTGGCAGGCTAGAACGCCAGGCATAATGCACACTGTTATTTCAGGCCGTCCCAGCACGAGAAAACCTGGCAGAAGACGTTTCCTTTTTTGTCCTTTCATCAGATGAGCTTTTGAAGAATTTCATCACGTGCATCTGGCGCTTTAGCCTGATTCCTTGTCAGAGAAATAACCTGCTGGCTGCTCCTGTGGCACTTGTAAAGGGAGAAGGGGAGGAACACAGGCTTTCTGTGTGCTGTTTAAACAGCAGGGCTGAGGAGTTCTCCTTCCCCCTCTCTCCACCTTTTTTCTGCATAAGGACGTGTGCACAGGGTGTGTGTGTGTGTGTCTGTGTTTGTGCATGAGACAGATATCGCGGTGCCATCGCTCATGTGCAGCTCGATTAGCCCCACGTGTCTCGTTCGTCAGACGTGGAGGCAGAGCAGATGGCAGGAGACGCACCATGTTACCATGCTGCAGCACTATGTAACGCTGCTCTAATTGAAACATCAATACTACCCTGTCAATACACTACTGCTACTTTACAAAACACCACCACCAACTGACCTGCACTTGACTGGTAAAAAAAGATTGAGACATCCTGATAAAATATTTCAGACAAATGCCATTCTAACGGTAACAAAGCCTTTCTTTTCTTTTAATGATGGGTTTCAGCATCCTAATAATAATAACTCCCTTTGTTTTCTGTTTGTACACTCAGTTGTAGCATCAGAAAGAAAGAATGCAGAAGTCTGAGAAAAATTTCCTCCACAGCATCTCCACTGTGGCACATTTTTAATGAATTGACAAAAAGTTGCGGGAGCTCAAACTGCTGTGATCAGAAATTCGACGGTATCGAAAGATCAGCGGAGAACAGAGAGAAATTAGGCGGCGAGGAATTAATTTGTTATTTGTCCAGCTCAATGAGGAGTGACGCAGTCTCTTTAATGAATGAGTAATCCATTTCTTATTGCACTGAGCTGAGTTCACCCTTCATTGAAGTGGAAAAAGACAAACACATTGTTCACTAAGCTCTGCAACTTCCGAAGGCAAACGAGGAGAGGAGATGAGCGCTGAGACTTGTTCCTGGAACTATTTGTTTTTGGGGAAAGATTTATGTGTTTGAAGGTGTTTCTGCAGGTGGAAGAAAAAGATTGAGTTTTAAGAACCCACATTAAAAATTCTCTGCTGACACTGAGGTCTTGCAGTTGAAATACAGTGCACAGATTGATTTGTGATCAATTGGCTCATTGCACTGTGAAAAACAACAGTCTTTATTTAACCATGTTTTATGTTGGTGTCTTCAGCTCCCTCCCTGCGGCTCCACCCCTCCCCGGCTTCTCTGCTCACAGCGCCTTCATCTGTCAGATCTGTAGAGTCTGACAGTTGTGCCTTCGTCATGGCCACATCCTTGACAAAATGAGATGGTGAGGACTACAGCTTCCTGTCCACCTCCTTCCCGGGGCTCTTGGATTAGGGACGTTTTATCTCAGCAGCAGATCTTGACTCTGAGGAGGACTTCTTCACAACATTTGAGTGATGTAACTGTGAGACATAATGTCAAGACAAATAAGTGTACAAAAATAAAGGTGGTGTGACTCACTTTTTGTTGATTTTCTCATTAAATGACAGATTAAAACATTGGAAAGTGCTTGTTTTATAAAGCCAGTCATGTTTTTAGGTATTTTTTTTCCCTGTAAACAGCATATACAAGAAAAATCTGACAACCACAACTAGACAATGAAAAATTGTATATTTAAAAAAATAATTTAATATAAAAAATCCTAGTTAAATTCAATAACAATCATACATTATGTAAAAAAAAAGGATTTTTGTTACCAAACATGCTCACAGTCAAGAAAACACATTTATCTGCTGCACATTATTTAATGCATCTCTTTTAAACTGAATTGATGCTGCAAAGAACTTACCTTGAACGTCATTCTAGATGCAAGAGGCTTGATGGGACTGAAGTTCTTGATTCTGTCTCCAGGAGTTCCAAACTTCTAAATAATAAAATACATGTTTGGGATTAAAGACAAATAATCAAAATAGTAACTGCAAATCACAGAAAAGTAAACCCAGTGAAGGATTTAACGTTTGCTTTACACTACCAAGCAGGTGAATTAAACAGCAGCGGTCAAGATACTGGAAGTTTCAGAGCCAAAGCGACACCACTGTTATTAGAGCCTCTCCGACTGATAAAAGGTGAGTGAGGGGGCTTTCAGTGTCACAAAGTCTCCACCCACAAATCAGAAGGCTGCATCATTTTCTCATAAGATCTTTCATATGTCCAAAAATCTATTTTTAAAACTCCCTCCAGTCCTCCATCTCTTACACCACGAGTTCTCTGACATGTTTTTACTTCTTTTTTATGGAAGTCACAGATTTATCTGTGATAATGCACAATTCTTTAGAGGAATCAGTTTGAACTCTGTTTTCACAAGAAAGAAAAAGACAAAACAAGCAACTGAACAAGCTCTGTCCATGGGTGTAATGCTCAGACTGTGATAAAAAAAAAAAAGTCATCTTGGCTCAAGTTTTTAGTGTTTCCGAGTTGTGAGGAATCCCGAACTGGCAGCTTACAGCTGGGGTTTTAGTGATACAGTATTTACAAGGCACGAGGAAGTGGGAGCTCTGCAACAGACGGCACCGTACACGGCGCTTTCAATTATTTCTCACAGCATTCATGAAAATAGAAGCACAGCAGGGAGTACAGTACGAACGACCAAACTATAAAAAGAAATGCTGCAAAAAGAGAACTCCCAAGCTAATATAAATGATGTGTGCCGCTGCTGCTGGTGAAGAGCTCAGAACTGTGCGTGTCTCCGAAAAATGATAGAGATAGTGTAGTGGAGTGTAGACAGGGTGAGTGGAGGGGGAGAAAAATGGGTGCATAAATCATTTGAGGGAGGTTCGAGGTTGGATTTGATTGCATCTTAAGAATGTGTTTTGAGAGTGAAACTGGTCTGATAACCTCAGCAGGGGGCCTTATACAATTAGATCCATACTTAAGATGCAAGTGAGAAGGGATTTACAGCAAGTTTTGGCAGCTTAAACTGATATTTACATGATGTTTTCCTTGATTACTATTTAACATGCTAGCAAAGTCACATCTCTTGAATCTTGTAGGTGTTTTATCGTGACTGAGACTACAGAAAAGAACTACGAGGATTCTCTGCAGTTGATGTCAACTTTAGTAGCTTCATTGGGTTTCTTTTCAAATGAAACAAATTTTTAAAAACATCTTTTCTTTTGGGTTGTTCTATATTTCAATTTATCCAGTATGTGTTGACATTTTCAGTCTGGATAAAAGTGCTGGATTGTCCACAATCAAATGACATTTCCATTCATGCAGCTATTAAGTTAGCTTGTTTTTTGTACAGCAGGCTTAATATACTGTAGTACTCTATTGTCATTTTACAGTGTAGTCTTGGAGTATTTTCCTGATCGTGGCCTTGTTGTCTTTACGCATCATGCTGTGAACTATCATAATGAAATATTGACTTTCTTTTTAATTTGAACACCTGATAAAACATGTTTTTGGGAACTGCTTCCAAAAAACTGACATATATTTTCTCATTTTAAGTGAAAAACTGATTGAGACTTGTGGTTTGTACCTGCGTCTGTTCACAGTTCTCAGCACTTAACTTGTGACCACACCATCACCATCTTTCAGACGAGTACAGAAATGATACGTAACAAGAACAAACAAATCACATAGATAAGAAATCCAATAGGTAAAGCTAGAAAATGTTCAAACCAGAGCTCACACACTTACGCACGCACGCACGCACACACACACACACACACAATATATATTCTCTGTACCTTGTAAATCATAAATAGAAAGGTGACAAGCTACTTTTCTGGAGCTGATCTCTTTTTCCTCAACAGATGAGAATCTGTTGGTGATGCTCACACACACACAGATATTTGTTTCCCAGCCCTTCCAACATTTCTGTGGGACAACCCCCTACCCCACCCCCCTGTTCTCAGTCACCACCAACAATTCCCAACCTAATGGATCAAACAAAGGACATTATTTGTAGGCCAAGTCTTTTTTTGAGTGTCTTTCTCCTTCGCTCTGCATACCAATCCAATACAGCCCAAGGAAAAAAGCCACACCGTGGAATGTGAGTGTGTGCGTGTGTCTGGACAGGGGGTTGGAAGGTCTGTTTGCCTCTCTGCCTAGCATTGATTTATCCTTTTCTCCAATTTATTTCTCTTCGCCTCTACAATCCATTCAGATCTGCCTCTAGGGGAGGAACTTGGGGTAAAGACGTTGTCAGACCTCATGGTTGCCTCCTAACAACAGCTCAAAACTCATCTACAGGCCCAGGAACCATGTACCCCTACAAGGACATGTCAGCTAGCAGCAGCTACCTTCCATCTAGATGCAAACTTTTGTCAGAGCTGTAATTGGTCTTATAATGCAGCATAACGGACTGAGAAGGTTACACGGATTCAAAACTTGAAAAAGAATCGTATCACTTCAAATGCAGAGAAGAGAAATGATTAAGTGCAGCAAAATATACACATTTTACAGAGTATTTTAATCTGGTTCTTTCTTTGAAGTATGAACTTTTGCCAGATGATGTTTAATTGCACCTGATAATGAGGCCTACACTCAATGCATAAGCAGATATACCCAGAATAATAATATCTAAAGTCTGGATCCATCTGTCTGATCCTTATCTCTGTCTGTATGATTCTGACATTTTCAGATGTTATTACTTAGACTCAAGGATTTGTATCCTAATGCCTCGACAGTGAAACCAGCCCTGAACAGAAATGCTGCATGTGCACAAATCCCCTTGTTGTGCCCCTGCACAGACTCACACACATGCATAAAGCCGTATGGCAGAGATCTGAAAGCCATTCTTCAGTGTCACACTGAGCGACGCCTGGCACATCCTTACACCTGAAGTTGATCAATGCAGATATGTCCAGGGGGAAATTGAAATCCATAGGAAATTAGGCGGCCTCAGTGATTTATTGGAATAGTAAATCACAGAGTGTGCACAGTGTGTGAAGTGTGTGAGTTCCAACGATGTGTACAGTACTCTACCTTGTGTTTGGCTGGGAAAGTGATGTCAGCAGCTCGCACTTTCTTGTCTCTTTCCATTTGGTAGACCCACTGAAGCAGATCCAGAGGAGGGAACCGGTCCCTCCTGTACAACCCGCTGTGAGGGATGGGGTGAAGAGACCCCATGGACACAATGCTCTGCAGGGGCCTCTCTGAAATGGAAAAGCAAGAACTGGATATTACTAATCAAAGGTTTAAGCACATAAAAAATGTTTTGAATCCACTCTAAATCATTCATTAAAAACCCCAAAGAGATATTTTTCCCTTTGAAAAGAGACATCATGCTTTTAAATAACTTAAATATAATGTTTTCCTCTGTATGTATATGATTCATAATACTGCAAGATGAATTAGTCTCCACTTGGATCATCACTACTGGAGTGGATGGAAAACATTAAATAAATGGTTAGATAAACCTTGTTTTTAGTTCTAGTGAGGATAAATGTAAACGTTGATGAGACTGTCAAAATAAGTTCACGGTACAAAAACTCAAAAATATTTATTTCATCAATTTTCTAAAGCTTACAAAAAACACACATGGGCATGTTACATAGCTCAAAATCTGTGTTTTATTTAGTAGAACTTATAATTATATCCAAATTCAACTAAAATTAAAAATCTCTAACATACACGATAAAAGACCAAATGATATGGTCAAATAACAATACAAAAATAATCCTCCATAACCAAAACTGTACGTGTCTGAAGTTCTAACTACTTTATGTTAATAAATATAAATTGTTTTGAAGTCCTTCTTCTGAATGATTTGCCTGAAGCTTGAAGCTTGAGGATGGGTCTTTCTGTATGGGGAACGCTTCTCCGGGTGTTCTGGTTCTTCTTGTACCCCAAAGATATATCGATAGGTTTGCTAAATCTAGCACAAATAGGAAGGAAATTTGTGCTTAGTCAATTATTTCTTGCTCTAACAATGCTTCCAGGAAATAAATCTTATACTGTTGGAAAACCTTCGTACTTCCTTTAAATGGTCCCATGTTTGTAAGAATAATGTGTTTATGATTTGAGTATGTGCTGCACCAGAGAAAAAGTAGCCAAATTTCCCCTGCCAATTGAAAACAGGTTTTTCTGAGATTGATTTTTGTTTGGTGTTGTTTTTATTTTGCTCAGAGCTTTTGGTACGCTGGTGTTGACTGACTGAAGATCAGTTCCAACATGTTGTTGATCCTGGTTCTGGTTCTGATGGAAGTTAAGTTGTCATTCTGTGCTGCTCAGGATAGAGAATTGTACTGAAACAATGATTCAACCCAATAATGATGTTTTTATTAGACAGGAAACTTTTTACTAATTAGCATTTCATAACTTATTACTTATTGATTGAAATGTTTTTATATGCTGATGATGTCATTGGACTTCTTGTTATTTCTGTACAGTGACTTGAAGTGACCTTGTTGAATTGACATGCAGAAGAACCGGAACACATGGAAGAACATTAGGAGTTCAGATTCTGCCTACAGCAGTTGGACTGCAGGGTCCCGATGTAGAGAAGACTTGGACAATAACGTGATGATTGCTGCATCGAGATGCTCACAGGTTTTGGTGGAGACATTGTGATGATGTGAGGTGGCATCTCACTCACTTTAAAAACTAGACTTGCCATAAGTGGAGGCAGCAATGCAGATGGATCTAGTGATGAGATACTGCAACCAGTAACAATCCCATATCTCCACAGTCAGGGACTGTGTTTGGTTCATCCACATTCTACTGAGGACCCTGTTTCTAAATGAATACATTAACTTGCCAACATGTCACTAATGAAATGTAATGAACAGCACCAAGTGAGTCAGTAGCAGCAAAAGCTGTTTGTCATTAACTGGAAGATTAACAAACTTACCCAACTCTGCTGCTCAAACCTTAAATGTACTTTCCTTACAAATGTGGTAACATTTAAAAGAGAAACAGGCTTTCTAATGGAATCCAATTTATTAACAAGAAACATTTTTACAACAAAGAAATAATCAAACAAAAACATGAAGTAGTTACCGTGAGCAGGCCTTTTAACTGACCTGTCCAGATGACACCTCACCTCTAACCCTCATCGTCCTCCACTACAGAAAACACATTTAGCATGTGGATTGAAAAACAGTTGATAAATGTTTGAACAATCTTTCATCTCCATTCTGATGCAAGACTGAATCTGCCAACTTTGCAGAAATGATTTATAGTCAGAATAAACAACTCAGTGTTTCTATCTCATTCTCTCTCTACCTAATTTTAGATTATAGTAAAAAGGGTAACTTAACACAATATTGTATTTTTCCTCAGCTGAACTAAATGCCAGCTAGAACTGATTGATTAATTCATTTTGTAAACCTGTTTCATCCTTTTCAGGGTTTCCAGGCCGGCCAGAATTCTTGAGCCCAACAGAATAAAATGACAACCAGATTACAAAAGATTTATTTAAGACTGATGGTTTTTACATGCAAAAGAAAAGTCTGGTACTGGAGCTGGAAAAAGCATTTCACGGTCTTTTATTTAAACCATGAAACAGTTTATTCCTAAATTAATCTCTACTAATAACGCAGCATCAATAATTCTTTAACTGCCTTGGATTCTTAAATTTGATCCTAACCCTAAACGAAGCATTACAATATAACAACAGGATGAGAATTTATATATGATCTCCATAAATTAGTGTGAGTCATTTCGGTGGAGACAGAATTTAGGTTTGGATACTGAAAGAAAATCCAGGAGGCTTTTCACAAGAATAAAACAGAGATGTGTGTAGAGACAGTCCTCCCCACACTCCTTCATGTTCTGTTTTTTTCCAGGTACACTGCTTGTGTTCTTCTATCTTGTTTTTGTCCTGCTTTAATTGCTTTTTTTTCTTGTAGAGATGAAGAAAAGACAACAACAAGGCATGAAGGGCTGCATCTAATGGAGAGGCTGTAATTGTGAATGGAGGCATTCATCTGGAGACATTGTCCATGAATTGCACCCCACAATACCCAGCACCAAGCTGCTCAGATCACCAACTCAACACACACGTGCACGCACACATCTACAATGAACCGTCACATCAGTGGTGCTCAAAGGAGGAACGTAATCACACCTCCGCAGAGAGAGAGAGAGAGAGAAAATCTGAGGAGGAGAAAGAAGAGGTGAGGAGCTGGAGGGGAGGAACGGAAGGAGAGAAAATGTGCAAGAAAAGAGAAGAAGAGGTAGAGGAGGGGGAGGAGCCGGCGGAAACCAAATGGTAAAATTGATGTTTCGTACCATTTGATTTGGGCCATGGAACCCTGAGGCAGATCAGATACACACACACACACACACACACAAGTGTGTTTTGTTATCCTTATGGGGACCGTCCATTGACTTCCATTGATTTTAGTAACTAGATTTATACCTAACCCAAACCCTTTTCCTAACCTTAACCATTACTGATCTATAACTAACCCTAAGACTAACAAAAACTCTATTCACACCATACCTATAAACCTAACCCCTAACCCTAAAAAGGGGAGTCCCCCTTATGGGGACCAGGCTTCGGTCCCCACAAAAACCCTCGGTCCCCAGAAGGATAGTAAATGTCTGGAAACTGGTCTTCAGAAGGTTAGAAAAACAAGCCCACAAACACACACAAGTTAAAACATTAGCATGCAGGAACATGTAAAGAAACAGATGGATGCAGGTACACTCCATCCTCATGTGCAGCCATACTGTACATGCATGTAAGCAGCCATACACATACACACATGTGCAGGTGCAAACATTAGGAAGTATAACTCCTTTTGAGCAGTAGGTGTTTAAACACTTAGACAGCCATTTCTTTCTTGTACCTGCTGAAACAGTCTTCAAACACACCCTCATTCCAAAGCCAAACAAACACCATTAAGTCAAAACTGACTCAAACGTGGCTAAAAAAGACACACAGCCTCTGGTGCAGCAAAGAGAAAAACAAAACTTCTAATCTTGGTAAGGCGAGACGAGGCGCCTGTCAGCATGATGCCTCCTGCTACTACAGAGAAACATCAGGAAACAACAACTCAATTAAACACCATCCCTGTTCAATTACTGCCACATAATCACAGCAATTTGCCTTCACCTGCGATGGAGCCACCAAACAAACACACACGGGGGCAAACACGCTCAGGGAGGTGGAGACAAACACACAGAAGGACACTGCTGGATCACAAAGAGCTGCTGAGGCTTGTAGCCGTTTGTGTACAAAAGTAGGAAGTGGAAATCTTATTTACTCTATTATTGTGTAACATTTTTAAATAAGTCCAAACAGTATAGCCTCAGCTAACATATTTAAATATATCATTTAAATTCAGTTATAAATGAGAAAATTTAATGGATTTGAGGGTTTAGCAGGCAGATAACTTACCTCACAGTCATCTATTTATTGCTATTATGTCACTGTTAAAACCAGAAACTAGTCTGGTTTGTGTAAAGTTTTGTGAAAAAGTCTTCAACTACCACTTTTCATTATTATTTATTTCAAACAAGCAATTTTTTTGATTTTTTTAAGAGGATTTCAGTATGAGAATCACAGTATACAGAGAGTGTTCACCTCCCATGCAAAGGGAGCACAAGGTGTCTCATTAAGATAAGAATCAGAACTTGGTGGGTGTGTTACACGTGTGTTTGTGTGGACAGCAGATTGACAAACAGCCTGAACCTGAGTGAGATCCAGGAACATGGTGAAGGATACATGGATGGATGTAGAGAGAAGCAGGTCCTGGGCATCGATTTCTCAACAGAGAGATCGGCATCTTGACGTGAAAAGAACAGAGAGCAACAAAACAAGACACACACCTACACACCCTCTACACACACACACACACAGGCTGGAGAGAAATTGTAGCGAGGTTACCACTCTGGTGCTCAGGTGAAATTCCATCACCTCTCCATCTCTTTTTGGGTTTCTATTACTTGGGAAGAGAACTTTTATATCCTTAAAGAGGCCCTTTCACGCATATTTTATGACTTTGTGGTTATTTCTTAAGTATTAACCTGTAATATGAAACATTTTATATGTAAAAAACGTCAGGAAACACTGATTAACAGACCTTTCAATCTGTCTGCGTCAAGATTCATCCTGCTTCGGGGTGTAACTCATTAATATTCATTTTACACCTTTGCTTTGGACTCAGATTGGCCAACAAACTGCACATGGCAAGAGCATACGTAGTCTCTTCCTGTTTGCTACGTCTTATGCTAACAGCTTTTAGCCAGCAGCATGCTAAACGTGGTTTCAACTGCGGGAGCTGCCGAATACTAACGAACAAAAGAGTTGTGATGAAACAGATACAGGCTGTTCGAACTCGGGAGAACTCGGGTTTTTCACCACCTGCGTAGTTTGAGAGATTAAAACTAAAAGAGAAGTTGTTGACCTGTTTTCACACCCACTATGGAGGTAAGAACACCTGTGGAGCAAAAATATTCAACAGAAACCTCAGAAAAGACATTTTTAATGGAAGCGCGTCTTTAAAGCAATAATCCTGATCCTCTTCAACATGATTTTTAACATCATTTTTGTTTAAATTGGGGTTTAATGCTAATAGAAGTAAAACATTGTAAAAAAAAAAAAAACAAGACATTTTTAAGGTCCTTGACTTTCTTTGACAATCTATCAAAAAGTCTATGATATTCCAGGACCTTGATGACCGCTAGAAACTCCTGCTGACAGAGAGCTCCAGGAAAGTGCGGTTCAATGTCTCTCTGCCAGCATGCCTCAGTGATTCTAACAACCCTAATACCCCCGACAGGGACACAGGGGAAGCTGGCGCGGCTTCGGGTCGGAGTTGCTAACGAGGTGCGTGTGAGTGGAGGTTGTGTGTATGAGAGGAAGAGCCAGTGAGCTTAAGCAGGGACAGCAAGAGGTCACACTGTAATTACACATCACAGTCCCTGTGGTCAGTCAACTGACTTCCTCTGACCACGGAGCTTCAGGTGTGGAGGCAGAGACAGCAGGTGGTGAGAGCACAAGTATCTTAAGTTATTAAAAAAACTGTAAAACTCTAAAGTAATAACAATATATTAGTTAGGGTTTACATATTTTCAATGTTTTGTAATTTCCTAATGAACAGACAAATTAACATCTTAGTATATTTGACACATGTTCACGTTTCATGTGTCACACTTCTACAGCAACCCCACCCTCACGCTCACCTCATTTTACATGAGTATAAAGTCATGAAAGAGGATGATACTTCCACATACCCAGGACGGTCCTGTTTGGATGATAAGTGCCGTAGAGGATGAGCGTAACACCCAGTAAACTTCCTGCAGCCTCCTCTTCAGTCGGCCTCATGCAGCTCCTCACTGTGCCTTTGTGATCAGTCACCTGGAAATCCACACAGCAGCAAAGTCACAACTTTTATCAATAAAACTGATGAGATGAACTTCCACCAGCTGATCCACATTAAAAGAAAAAAGAATTGTGAACTCAACTGTCATTACACCCACATATACATATGTTAATGAGCATTAATAAAGCATGTACAAAGTCGTAAAATTGGCTTTAAAGGTGGTAAAGAGGATTTTGCCCCAAATTAGAAGCTCAATGGGTGTATATCATTTTTTGATTAGAAAAGCGTCCATTAGAAATTTGCAAAGAAATCCCCCCATTGTTTGTTTACTTCTGATATCGCTGAAGTTTTTTCTGGAACTATTTTATTTCTTCGAACATGTCGGGATCATCAAAGGTAAAAGGGTTTATTGTTACTTTTACATTGTTACAAGTGTGATTGATAATCTAGTAGCCAATAGATAATGAAACGGTTTCATTATCTATTGGCTACTTTATTTCAAGCCCCACCAGGTCTATGATTTATTAATATTATAACTTTTCTTTTGGAAACCATAAGTACAAAACGATAAAATGATTTCACAGTAAATCTGACATCTAAATTTGCTACAAAATCCTCTTTATCACCTTTAACATTATTAGAGGACTTTAAAAATGTTGCAGTGAGAAGTGAGTGTGTGTTTATAGATAATGACTAGCTAATCAACTGGTTTTCAAAGACCATTTAGTTGGAAAGTTGCTCAGAGCTGCAGCCGCTCTTCGAGCCATGCGCTGCCTGTTTCCATACAGCTGCTTTAAACACTGGTGTTCCTAGCACGAGGCGCATTTCAGAGGGAGTTGGCAGACCAGCGCATCTGTGCCAGTCGACCCTGAGCTGAAGCACATCAGCTGAGTGGGATGTATGTCAGTCAGGTTTATCAGATTCCCATTTATTGCGGATGAACAGACTAACATTAGAGCAATTTGCAGTGAGAAACAGTTTTCCTTCTGTAATTGTATGAGGAATTCTTTTGTGTGTGTGTAAAGAGCTTGAAAAGGCAACCTGTGTAACCAGGAATGATCAGAACCACTGTGTAGTAGCTACTGTGGAGTTTAAGATTTTGTTGAGCCACATGACTTAAATAAATCCCAGTTTTTTTTCCTTGATTCACATCATATCCTCACCTGTTGCATATGTGTAAACAGAGTTTCTGTATGTCAGTAAAACAATGTGCTTCACTCATAACAGCTGACTGGAAAACTTAGTAAAAAACAAACATGATATTTAAATAAAGTAGCTTGATGTTAAGAAACAAATTGCAAAACACTTTCAAATCAAGTCCTAATTAATTCCCAATCTTTAATCTGACACAACCACGATGACGCCTCCTCTGTAAACTACACCAAACTTCCTAGTAAAGGATTGTTTCAACACGTATGACCCCCCAACAGCCACAGTAAATGGACATATGTGTGTTTTCTGTGTGTGAGTTTATATGTGAGTGATGTGAGCAGATCAGGGGCCAGGCATGGTGGCCCCCAGCTGAGAACGGCATTGATTTGTTGTTGGTAAACAAACAGCTTGATGCTACAGGTGGATCAATAAGGCCGGCATGAATCCCAGCCTCCCAGCATGCCTTTCTTCTAGGCTGACATGGCTCTCTGAGAAACCATAACCCTGCTGTTGCTGGTAATCTCATGAGCTAAATCTAATGTTTTGAATTATTTTTAATCAACTTGAAGGTAATTTTATACACAAAGCCACTTTCACAACTCATCAGAAAATTCAGCACACAGTATGGTGTTGTCATGTTAACTGGTGTTTAAATGCAACACTTCTCTAAATATTCAAAATAATATTAAAAATCAAGCTACCAATATGTGTTAAAATAAATTTAACATACAGTTTTATGCTGGAGGCATGATAGATAGTCCACACTGAAACTGTGTGGAAACAAGGGGCAGAAATGAATCAGGGCTCAGAGGAAGAAATACATTAAACAGATTTTATACAAGAGAGACAAAGAAAATGGAAGGATTAGTAGAAGCAGAAGAACAGAAAGGAAAAAGGAAATTATCTCAAAGCCAGAGAAAAAATACAGAGACAGGAAGAAAAGAGGAGGGGAGGGATTAGTGATGGGTTAGAAATGGCACAGTATCAAAATGGGTGAGTGTCAGAGAGAGAAGAGTGAGACAGAGTGATAGAAGAAGAGCCGGAGTTTAGAAAGAGATACTGACACTGAGGATACAAACGTGCACCAAAAAAAGAAGGTACATGTACAGGAAGAGTGCGACTGAACTAAAACTAGTAGAGAATGATACGTTTACCAATAAGACATGTCAGAAAGAACACTGCTGACACTGAAATAAAAAGAACAACTTTTAGTGTCTTTATTGTTGTTTTCCAATCAAAAGGGAAAAAGATGGTCAGCTCGTGTTTCCAGCTGAACATTGTTGTTCTGTGTCACCCCAAACTTTTTATTACACCAAACTCCTTTAAAACCAAAACAAATGTTCAGTAACAGCTACATTAGGTGATGCTGATGACCGATCTTCTTTCATTAACTCAACCTGACTCTCAGCGGTTTGGTGTCTTTATTCTATTTATTTTAATTGCATGTTCTTTTTAACTATATTTACCTGTTAAGTTCTTTGTGACCTCTGTCTGTGAAAAGTGCCACAAAAATAAACAAATAAAACTTATTTCCTTTCTAATGATCCTGTTTCTCTTTATTATTTTTCCATGTTTTTTCTGAACTATCTACTTTTGTATACTTTGCTCTGTTTACATCATTCAGACTTACAGAATACATTTGTTTACCTTAAGTTTTAACTTTTTAAAATCCTTTTTGTTCTTGTGGACATATTACAGATGCCTGCAGGTTCTTTTCTCTTTCAAAGCTGCAGAATACTTTAATACAGAAACTTTATTCGAACTTTAAACAGGTCATGTTGGACAATCACTAGAATATTCAGTTTTTTGATATCTTGAACCCTTTTCTTAAAGTCACAGTTTAAATTCAGTCACAGTTTGTGTGTGTTTGGTTTTATAGTGCATATGCATAGTACACTTCAGAGTTTAGGATGTCTCCACTTTCTAAAACTTTTACAATCAAGCATTTCACTGCTACATTTTTCTAGTACAAATTGTAAATCTAAAGTAGGTGTTTTTCACTTCTTTGTGTCTTTCTTTGCTATAGAACTTAATGTTTTCTCATTAACCACCTCAGAGTTCAGAAAGCATATAGTCAAGGTCTCAGTGACATCTAAAGTCTCAGAGACTTTCATGAAGTCAGAGCTGAACTTTTCTCTTTCAAACTGAAGGTGAAAACACAGAAAATTCTTTAAGAATTACGTCTGACCAGTTCGTCGTGCTGCTCACTGTTTAAGATGTTTTTGTTGTGACTTTTAGTTTTTGCACAGCAACTATTTGTTAAAGACTTACTTTTTTATAGTCTGTGTGTTTGAGGTTGTGTCTCACAGGTGTACAGGTTACCATGGTGACCTTAAAGGGCCAGGATGAGATTTACATTAACTGATGTCTTGATTTTTCTATTCATGCATCTGCTGGTCTGTTAATGTATCTGTATCTCAGTTTCTTTTCTCCCTCTTCACCTGGATGTAGCTCTTGAACTGGGTTCAGGTAAAGGGTTCAGATTTCATCATGTTTGACATTTTATGAAAACCACTTTAAGTATTCTGTTCTTTTACATTTTGCATCTTGGGTTGTTATGCAAAGCCATAATCTACTATCGCTTTGTTGTTTATCTGTTCTAAAACTTCAAGTCTTCTAATGATTCAACTACTTCAACCACAGAGATATTTTAAGTTGGACAGATTTCAGCAGATTTCAATAAATTAATTTCATGTAAAATAAAAAATAATATAATAGTGTGAGTGCAGAGTCAGTAAAGTCTGTCAAACTGAATACCAAGTCAGCCTTCACACTAATGCGAGCAGGTTATTGTAGGTGGTGTTGGATAGATCGACAGGCTTGTTTAAGTCTGGGCAGGATTTGACTAGTTATGAATATGAGTAAAGTTTGAGAGAGTGAGTGATAGTAGGTGAGAATGTTTGATTTTATTATGATAAACCAAAACAAACCCAACTCATAAAACTGTATTTATTTGTGTTTTTTAGCTCCATTTCATTGCAGGTAAATGGTCATTGTTGGCCATCTTGGATTATGACAACATTCATCTGCATAACACCAATGTACCAAATGACATGATGGCGTAAGATTAGACAAGATTATTTATATTTTCTTTCTTGACTGTCCCCCTTTATTCCAAATATACATGAACCATTAAAGTGGTTTTCAAAACTAGAACCAATTAACAAATATAAGCTTCTTCTTTTGTTTTCAGTAACACAAAATTAATACGTTTTGACCAAATTTATTGCAGAAAGTGAGAGGTCATAGACCAGTGTCATTGGCCATCGGATGTGACATCATCAGAAAACTTGAATTGTAACATGTTTGGTGTTGTGGCTTTCATAATCATCTTTCCATGTTCCTTCTGTGTTCATGCTAAAAGCTCCAGGGGAAAGAACTATGACACTGCTGGTAAAACAGAATCTTGGCTCTGGATGAGGCCTTTAAATCCAAGCAGGTGTTTCACACAACACAATGTGACTTTGGTTTAATTCATAACTTGTTTCATTGACCAAGAATCTCCAACCTACTAGATGTCCCAGGGCCGGTTCTGGGCATAAGCAGACTAGGCAATTGCCTAGGGCGCCCTCTGCTGGAGGGGGCGCCAAATTCTCCTTTTTTTTTTTTGAACAAACTGTTGGACACACCATTCATCTCATGTAAAGAGCAAAATGAGTAATAATTAAATATCTATCTATCTATCTATCTATCTATCTATCTATCTATCTATCTATCTATCTATCTATCTATCTATCTATCTATCTATCTATCTATCTATCTATCTATCTATCTATCTATCTATCTATCTATCTATCTATCTATCTATCTATCATCTTTACTGTTCATTTTAGTATCAATAAATATTTTTTGCAATGTAATCCATTTATTGTGTTACATTGTTTCTGTTCTGGGCAGTAGGGGTCACCAAAATCCTTTTTCGCCTAGGGCTCCATGCAGGTCAGGGCTGGCCCCGAGATGTCCCCCCTGACATCAGAAAATACTCTAACCAGGTTAAACTGTATCCTGTCGCTCCTCACCTTTTCCATTGTGACCCTTATTATGCAGGAAGGAACTGATTCAAATGCAAAGTAACCCAAACATTCAGATTTCCGGGATGAATAAAAGAATGCAGATTCTTACAAGAGCTCAGAAGTTCCAGTAGGTAAACAATTAGATATGAAATCCATCTGATGAAAACCACCATCATATTTATCAAAGACCAAATAGTTTGTTTTCCTGATTAGGCAGAACTCACTTCAATAATCTGAGTACTTAATCACAAATCAATTACAACTAAAGTTACTTGAGTCGTTCCAAAATGTTCTTTTTTAAAGGGGTTATGACATCAAAATGCACTTTTTTTAGTTTTTTGGGGTATATCATGATGTGTTGTGCACTGATGAGGCCGTGTGAACGTCCAAAGCGAGTATCAAAGTTCCCGTTTGTGGGCGGTCCGCTTTGTTTCATATTTAAAAAATGGTTGAATCGGAAAGCACAATTTTTTCCTACGTGGCATTTCATCCTACGTATTTCATAGCGTCCAATAACAGTGCACAGTGAAGTAAACAGTCCAACCCCCCACCCCACTCCCCCCACCCCCAGCCCATACACCGGTAGCTGCGTTGCGCTAGCTTGTGCTGCTGCTCTAGAGAAGAGATGGCTACGCAAACGGGGACCTGTTGTGTCCAAGGATGCTCAACCCATGCTGGAAGTTTACACTCACTCCCGAAGGATGAAAAAACAAGAGAAGAGTGGCTGAAGTTCATTTATGGAGAAGTGCCACGCAGTTATAACCTCAATTAGAAAATATGTTCAGCTCACTTCACGGAGGACTGCTTCCATAACTTGGGTGAATTCAAGTTGGGATTGTCAAAGAAACTGATTTTAATTAAAAATTCTTTACCAACCCTGAAGGAGGCGACCACATCGTCAATACCTGTAAGTTTATTTATTTAATAAAATGCTGCCTTGCCTGATAAACGTTTGTTCGTGGTCTGAAGAGTTCATGATGCTAGCATGTGATAGCCGCTCTAGCAACAATGTCCATGAGCAACAGGTTTATCATACCATATTGTGAATCTATTTTCACTGATAACATCTGACAGCACTGTTTATTAACTCATGTGATTAGTTGAGTTTTATGTGTTCACCCCTCCGTCTTCCTCAGAAGACGTTTCAGGCTCGAACATATACGGTTGTAAACGTCCACTCGCCATGTTACTGGACTGTTGACGGAGCCGAGAAGAAAGGCTTGCTGCGGGCAATGGTTGTAGCCAATCAGAGTGAAGTCTGCCAGGGAGACCCACATATCATTAATGAAAGGAACCGTGTTGCTGAGAAGAGGATTCTGACCTGCCCGTACACCCCCGCCGTGTTAGTTTTTTAATCAAATTCTTTTGTGAGTTGACATATGCGGGCATATCTACTACATGAAATAGCTTTACGCCAGTTTAAACAGTGATGTCATCTCACCTTTAACTTCTGACCTGGTAACATGGAAAATTCAGAGAAAACCACACAAACAGACAACACGATGTTTATTACTGACATGTGTTTGATTGTCTCACAGCAACATGCTGTAGTGATGTCATGAGGATGATGCTAACAGCACAACAAATGGATAACAAATGCAGCAATAACAGCTTAATACACAGATGGTCCAATTCTTACTTTTAGAAGTTTTTGTGTGAAAGCTGGTTCAGTGAATATTTCAAACACAGTAAGTTTTCATCTTCTTTCTATATCACAGCCTTTATTGTTTCTTTTACTCCTCAAACACTCCTTTAGCTTTTTAGAACAATTTCAAATTTGAACTTTATGTTGTTCCATTTTGGGCTCACACTAGGACAGTGACTATCTTTTTAACTAAACTGTGTGCTAAACTCATTTTCAGTTCATTTTTACATTGTGACCGTTAAACATAATTCAACCTAGTTTCAACTTCTATATCAGATTTACACACAAGCACCTGGCACTCAGGAGTATGACTGCTATTTATTTCCCAAAATGTTTTTTCCTGGTTAAACATTTAAAACCAGGTTCAGAACACAAGGATTTGTCTCTTTTTATAGGATGGAGTATAATGTCACATGCTGGAGAAAATGACAGTGTGTAGGCTGAGAGAATTGAAAGGTTCACATTTCAGCTCTAATTGAGAAAAAAAAAACATTCCTGAACCACTCAGTTTATTTCTGTTGTATTTCAATCTTTTTGCTGGCACTGTTGTGCTAATTCACAGACACAAGCTTTATTAATCCCAAATATATTGTAATACATGACATTACAATATATGTAGTTCTCAGACACAATGTCTTAAACTGGAAATTTGTATAAAAAGTGAATAATCTCACTTCCTTTTAGTAAATCTTTTTAATCTTAGCTTTAAAAATAAAAATCTAACAAGTTAGAGTCACAATTTAGATTCTTGATGTAGTTTAATACAAATACTCAGTAGATTTAAATAAATACCATCATTTACAATAATAGAGAAAGTTTGTACAATTACCAAAAGGAGAAAAAAATGATAGGTTTAAATGTTTACATGTGCAACAGGAAACAGAAAGTTAAAGTGATGGCTCGGTATCCCTTCATAGAATAAACAGAAGATTAAAAAAAAAAAAATCTCCCCCCAAAAAGAACCTGTGAGTGTTGGCTGAGTTGTGAGAGTGAGGCGATGTCAGATGGGAGGGGAGGAGGACTCTTGCTGTGTGTACATATGTAAAGCAGCAGGGAAGCAGCAGCATGTCAGACTGAGGCTCTGGCCCAACCTGGGCTCCTCGCTGCTCCCTCCAGCACATCAATCATCCAAAACAGGGCCATCATAGCCACGCTGCATGCTGGGAGACACACGAGAACAAGCGCACACACTTTCCAGCCCGTCTAAACACAAACAACCAAACCAACACACACAGATTCCTACAAAAACAGACATTCCAATCGCCTACACACACACACACACACACACACAATCACAAAACGTGCACATATAGAGATACATGTACAATTACACAAATGAACACACAAACACACGACAAGTGCTTTCACTTAATGGCACACAGACGCATCAAGTGCAAAGTATGCACATACACAGACACACAGGGTCACACTCTTTTTGACTCAACAGTCTCACACAAAGCACATAGATACACAGAAATAGATATCCTGTGCCCACAGGGTGCCCTCGCCCCCAACCATCTGTGATGGGTGCCAACGCACAGTGGGTGATATTTACATGTAGACCCCCACCCCCCAATCCCCTGCCACACACACACATACATACACTTGCTAAAAACAAAACAAACCACACAAAAAAAACAAAAAAACAGAAAGAAATACCCACAAAGGGCCGCTCAAATCGCTTGATCTCCCAAAATTCATTAAACATGCAGATACATGCAAATATATGCACCTCTAGAAATCCACCTTGGGCCAGAGAGAGTGGGAGAGTGTTTGTGTGTGTTTGTGGGTGAAAGTAAGAGTTTGTTTGAATGTGCAAATAATTCTGTTTTTACGTTAAACTTTGACAGTGCATCGTCGAAACTTGATACAGAATGTGTTAGTTTGCTGCTGTTTTGGAAAAGATGTTTTACCATGTTATAAAATAACAAAAAAGTGAATTTAGATGAAGGCTGGCGTCTTTCCTAAAGAAAAAAAATATATAATTTGCCAGTTTGGACGTGGCACAAGTCATGTTTTGTTATTAAAAATATACTTTCAGAATGCATTAAAGATGAAAAGCGAGTTGGTGCATAAAAACCTGTCAGTGGTGCATTTGGGTATTCACAAAATTTAGGTGGTTGAGTATGAGAATGAGTATAATTTAGTTTAATTTCCAGTAGCCAGTTTATTGTGCCATATTTACAACCCAAGGTAGAATAAATTGAATTTAGCCCTTGAAGCTGCTTTGATACCTGCTTCAAGGTCACTGAAGGGAAAAGTGTAGGTGTCATAAAAAAACATAAAAACAAAGATTGAAAGATGAAGTGTGAAGGGAAAACACTCTAACTATTAGTTTAAAATCTCTTCCTTGTTCTTGTTACTGCATCACACTGGCTAATCACCTTACAGTAGGGAGCTGTCCCTGGTGCTGAAACCTTTCCATTGAAAAACAATGTAACATTTGAGTTTTCATGATGATTAATGAGGTAATAAAACAAACTGTTTTTTTAGATTTGTTTAAAATGTAATTTAAACAACTCGGATATTTACAATAACTTTAAAGTGCCAAATTGTTTATGTTTGTGCCAGAAACAAGGTGAGCTTGTGTCATTAGGAAATCACTGTTTCGTGCTCATCAGCAGGTCTGATGATTTGCAGCTTCGCTCCAATCTGCAATACTGTTTGTAAAATGTTTTTATTATTAAAGAAAAGAGCCAAGTGAGGACTTCAGCACATTTGAGTAGATTTTTTGCCCAAATCCTAATTTGGTTTAGAAATCACATACAAAGCTTGATATGTTCAGTTCACACACGTTGAAACAGATTAATTATTGGTTTGTGTTTTTCTGTATTAGTAACACCAGAGCTTCATCACTGTACTATATATCTTGTAAAAGTACTATTAACACTGCAAAAACACAACTTTATGACTTATTTGATGTTTAAAATGTTTTCTGGATTTAATAGAGCTTTGGAAGAATGAATAAATCATTTTAATCTCTAACCAGAGACTAAAGTATTGCTCATATTTGCAATGAGTATTTACTGTAAAATAACACTAATTATATGGTACCATCAGCTGCAGGTAAAAGACACTGGCTAATATTATTCTCCTAAAGGCTGCAGAAGTGGCTTGAAGTGTAGAATAAATAGATTTTCTGCAGGTTTTTCTTTTATAGGTGTGGGTTTTGTTTGTGCTGTCTGTTGGGCAGAAAAGTGGAGAGTTAACTCCCTAAGAAGCACCAGGAATGATGATCGTAAATATATAATCTGTCGCTCACTGCCAGTAAACATGGTTGTTTATTTGTGTGTTTGTCTGTGCGTGTGTGTCCACAGTGCTTCAGGCTAAATATTACCATTATATTCCTACAGCAATGCTACTCCGCTAAGTCTAAAAGTCCTCTGGGACTTAGAGATGTTACTGCTCAAAGACTGCTGCTACCCTCCTTCTTACACACTGACATACAGTACACACTCTCTTACAAACACACACACACACACACACACACACACACACACACACACACACACACACACACACACACACACACACACACACACACACTCCCTGTGGGCATGTTAGCATGAAGCCTGGTGGGATGGAAGAGACATTAATATATGTGTGTTTATAATTTGGTGTGTTTTTCTGTGTTTGTGTGTACAGGAGACGAGGTTTTCTGTGAAAGTGGAGTGCTGTAATGACACCCCTCCATCTTCTTTGAAAACCTATTGTGTTACGCAGCAGAGGGAAAGAAAAATGCTGCCAGTCATAGTTTCTAATTAGAGGAGCCGTTAGTGCATCACACATGCACAATCTAAAAGGGTTCATCTAAATTACGAAGAGACATATTTTCCTCTCCTACCTTTGGCAGTATCTCATAATCTGGGTTTATATCCTTACAGGTTTTAGGATACATATCATTCCTACTTATACACCAGTTTATAAACATGTTTATTTAGAAACAGGAATTGGTTGAGTTCTTGTATAAGCACATTAGAGGTCGAACAGATAATGTGTGTGAACCAAAAAAATATCTGAAAAACACCAATAATGTTACGACACTCTCAGTAACTGAGTTTAAACTGTGAGACAGTAATAACGTATAAGGGTTAAATCTGATCACTTCCTGCAGAATGAATCCATTTTGTGTTTTGGGATGACAAAAATGGTTGAAAGCGTAGGCTGAAAATGAAAAAAGGCGACATTTTGTGCGTTTGTTAAATATCGTTAGGTATTGTGAAAGACAAATGCAACGCAAAGACATCGAGAACGGGACAAACGGGAGAATAAAGATGGAAAAAAAATCACCTGGTAGGTTTTTTTGTGGACTAGCGGTTGACATACAGTAATTATGTATTTTGAATTATATATAAATAGTCATGTCACCGAAGTCTTGCTGCACACTTCTCACTGTGTGTTTGTTGTGTCTTTTATATTCTCCCTGATCAGCTGTGAAAGCACAGAGCTGAGCTGAGGCACTGCAGATGGCGGCAGAGGCAGCACCAGGGAGAGCAAACAGAGGAGGAGAGGCAGAGAGAGAATTTCCTGCCTCCCGTCTCCTTCACAGCGCTGGAAGGTCATGAGCCTCGAGCCATAAGATTCACTTTCTTCTCACTCAAGCCTTGTTTTTATTCTAGCTAAAACACAGCGCTCTTTGACAATTGCCATCATTTGACAAATCAATATGGACTCTCCACAGACACCCCCTCATCCCCCCCGACAACACACTCTTCCACATCCCTTCTGTGCTGCCCTTGAGTTGAAAACACTGATCTGATAGTTCAGTTAAAGTCTCATTCAATGTTAAAGTTTATCTTTCACTCTCTCCAGTCTCTCTTTTTATATTAGTCTCAGATGTCCTCTGTTTCTTTCTGTTACTGTCCATCTAACTGGCACTGCTACGCACCTGAAGTCTTTCTAGAGAAACAGAAAAATTTTAAATAAACCACCAAAACTAATAAATTAGTTTTTAATAAGTGTATGGTTTTGATAGAAATGTTTTAATGTGATTCAAACACCAGGTTCTGTTTGGACACTGTTAGAAGTTCATGTTTTGGTGTTTGTATATAATGATTAGTGGCGAGCTGAGGGATGCAGCAGATCAGATGTGAATGTTGTTTCATTTTGTGAGCATTGCGGTGGCTCTTCTCGGCCCTCTGGTAATGAGCAGCGGTGCTGTTCTGTGGCTCATCTTCATGGTACCTCCTCCCAGTCCCTGCGACACACTAGGTGCTGGTAATTGGTCACAGAGGGGACAATAAATCTACGCCAGGATGTGGGAGAACACATAGAAAGGCAAAGATGGAGGAAAGAGTGTGCGGGTGTTTGCATGTGTGTGTGAGTTTACAGGAAGAGGTAGGTGAGAGAGGACGGCAGGGTGGTTGTCTTTTATCTTCACACTTTTTTCTTTAGAAACCTCCAACTGTTTACAAGGACTGATACCTATTTACACTCACACAAAAACACATACCTACACAGAGAAACCCCCCCCCCCCAGCCCTTCTACCACGACCACCCACACATATACAGTAAATGACCTCAGCATGTTACACTCTGTGAATGTAGATTGTAATCAGATGTCGGCAGCATTGTGTCTGTCAAACCTGGCCAGGGTTACTTAACCTTCCAGTCTTAATTTCCCTTCCATTTTAGCTCTTTCCTCCATATCAAGCATCAGCACGTCTATGGGAGTCCAAAAAAAAAGAGAAAAGTGCGGGAAGGAAAATGAAGATTGCCATGCTTGGCTGCAGCTCGGAGATGAAAGTAGAGTATGATTCACTTTGCTATTGCAAAATGAACAGAACCAAGCTGAGCTGCGCCATGCCAGGCTATTTTTAAACTTTTATACACTACAGCAACAGGAAGAGGACAATGGGAAACAGAGCAAATCATTTCTATATTATTAGAAAATATCAACTTTACAACTGTACAAAAGTATTAGGGCACTCTGTCAAATTAGTAAATTCAGGTGTTACAATTACTTCCATGGTCACAGGTGTAATAAATCAAGCACCTTGGAATGTAGAGTGATCCATAAACATTTGTAAAAGAAAAGGTCCCTCTCTGAATCTGGAGCTACGTCCATTTAACTGTAAGGACACTTATGCAATAAGTGCATCTTTTGCTAAATATTCAGTCAGTTGTTAGTAGTGTAACAACAAGGAATACGGAACAATATCAACAGCCACAAAGCAGTGAGGAAATGTTAGGGGTGGTATTTATTATGGTATGGGGTTGATTTTAGAGTTGGGTTTAGTCCCTCAGTTTAGTCCCTCAGAAGAAAGAAACTCTTAATGCTTCAGCATAAAAAAACATTTTGGCATTTTCATGCTCCCAACTTTGTGGCAACAGTTTGTGGATGGTCCCTTACTGTTCATACATCTCTGTGCACTCATGTACAGGAATGTGGAGGAACTAGACCAGCCTGCTCAGCGTTCTGACCTCAACATGATAGAAAAACCTTTTGGATGAATTAGATGATGCAAACACACTGTCTACTTTTAAAACCAGGCTTAAAGATACAATGTGTAAGAATGTTACAGTGAAATATTCACACAGCCATCTCATGTCCCACTGATGTTGAAAGTAAAGTTAGATTGTAACAGATCTTGATCTCAGTCGGCTGGGTGGTCGCTAGTTTCTGTCATTTTAAAAACGCTGGTCTGGGACAGAATCATTGTTTACAACTATTCCATGTCCAGACTTCCTGGTTCCATAGTGAATCCAAAGTGAGTCTGCAAGGCTGCCAAGTCTTCAACACAACCAGTTGTAATTCCACAACGACCAGCAGCAAAGAGTTAAAGAAGCAACCCTGAGGTAACTTGTAGTAAACCTAAAAAGCCACCACATCCTTCCCAAAAACTGAACAAATACAAGAGAAACAAAATGAGGATCAACATTGGAACTGGCAACCCAGCAAAAAAATCAGGGAGGGGAGGGTTGAGTGGCTGAGAGCGGACATTTTTTTGCGGGACTCGGATCAGATAAACTTGTTTCTGATTTAAACATTCACTTGTGACAAAATAGTAACATTAAAGAAATCTGTAAAGGGCAAATAATTTTCCATTGTACACAACGCTGATAGGATTTTGGACATATTTAAGCATTTAACGATTTTTCATTTTTTAAGCTAGATATGAAAATGATCAATTTAGAGTTAGTAGAGCTAGTAACTAACTATCATTTTCCCCTGTGATTCTAATTTCCAGCTGCCAAAAAGTAAATACAGATAACACCACACAATTAAATATTTACTGTGCTTAAGAATGTCACCTGCACAGTGAGGCAGTACGAAGGTGGTATGCTCCTTCGAAAATGGCACTATAGTACAATTTGATGTTTGTTTACCACTAATTAGCTAAAGTGTCATGAAATACATATTAAACAACTACAGCTGCAGTTTTTTCCTCTGACCTTGAGGGTCCACAGGCCCCGTGGCTGCTCTCCCCAGCAGTGGACTGTCATTAAGGTCCAGTTCTTCAGGCCTGCAGTGGAGGCGTCGTTGGGTCGTGTGTCCAACAGCAGAGACACTGTCCCTCCTGGAGACTCCAGACTTATAGAGAGGTCACCCCGACACACTGCGTTAATGCTCACTCTCACCTGGTGAGAAAACAGGTGGCAAGAAATATGAGTGAAGAGGTGTGAACAAAGAATTTTCTATGGAGGGAAAAGAAGGAAGATGAAAGAAAAGGAAGGGATGAAAACGAGAGTCATATCTACAAATATAATCTTTTGTTGAAAATACACAACTTCTTATCTGATCTGTGTAGTTACACATTTTAGCTCTTTGTCAAGTAGATGAACACAACCTCAGGATATCAGAAATAAAGCCTGACTTTCATTTGTTACAGTGTCCAACGAGGGGCGATTTCTTTGGCTGTAGATCCAAGTCTGACTTCATAAGACGCTGTTACAAAAATTATTCTTTGGACCATAACTGGTAACAGAGAGTCTCTGTCTTTAGTGCAAATAACTACAGACATCTAGGTAAGTAACAATCAAATGTGAAAGTGGCAGTGGTACAAATGTTTGTAAATTTGTATTTACATAAACTATAATGAAATCTTTTAGATTTGAGTTTTGTTTGGGCTCGTTAACAGCTGATTTCCTCCAAGATGTAATGCATTGAGAAATGTCTACTGCAGGTTTGACACTGACCTTTTTAAAAATATCTAAACAATTCATTAAAAAAAAAAAATCTAGAAAAACATAGTTTGTGTGCTTTAAAAGTGACAGTAGCAGACTTTACTAACCATGGATTAGGTAAGTTTATCTAGTTTTCATCATCTTAGTCTCAGTGTAAGATTAATTATCCTCTGTTTTCATATTTAACACAAAATAATAATCAAGGAAAACAGTCCTTTCAATTAAGTCTCTGCAATAAGACAAATCATGCAAGCAGCCTGTTGGTCATCCATACATATAAGGCAGGTCAGGTGGGCAGTCGAGACGTCATACGTAAAGGTGAGGCAGGTATGGCTGAAGGATGCAGGTCCTCTCTGGCCACCTCAGCAACAGGAACAGGAGCATCATGAGACATAATAAGTGTCTCATGTGACAACATTCTTAGGCTCAATGACAGGAACATGACAAGAAGCCCCCCCTCCCCTCCTGGATCTCCCTTGGTTATGAACCTGTGCCATGGTGGGAGGTGTCCCCTGGCACCCCCTCTGATTTATGGATATAAACATGGTGAGAGGCATCACTCTGGTCCCCTTCTGACTCATCAAAGCCGTCAATCTGGACCTGATCTGGCTGTGGGTCAGGAAAATGGTGGGATGACAGCAGTGGGTCCTCCCTGACCCCCTCTTTGACAGGACCATGACTTGACTTTAGAGGCAGGTCTTCTGTATACATTATATGACATTTGGGGAAGATCTCCCAGCAGGTTGCCTCCAGGTTGACAACTGGAAAAGGCAGAGAAGCATCCAGTGGCAGAGACTTGGTAAGGGCCATGGTTGGGTAAGAGCTGCAGTGGGGCCAGGGGCTCCAGCAAGGCCTGGAGCCTATGAGGCAGTGGTGGAGCCTGGAGATGGTGGAGCTGCTGAACCACTATTTGAACACTGTGAGAGATGCCAGAACTCTCTTTGAAGAAATTAAAGTTGATCCAAAACTTGATTCAACAACCTCAGTAGCACCAGGGTTTGCAGGTTATATGTCTAACCAGGTATCTTCTGTCATGAGGGCATGTCTGTAGTGTGGTAGAATTCAGAGATGCAAGCAAACAGATAGCAGCAAACAAGGAAATAAGTTTCAACAGTTTAACAAAACAAACAAAAATTCTTACCAAACATACAAGACTGGGCAGTGATTACATGAACAGTTCCATGTATGTGGTATGAGAAGGAAACAAGAACCACAACAAAGGAGCTGATAACCAAGCTGTGAATCTATGGGTATTTATACTAGTGACTTAATAACAACATGGGAACCAACTGGACAATTAATACCAAAATACAAAAAATACTAAATTAAGAACCAGTGAAAATAAACTAATTCCAATTTAAACAAATACACATAACTGAAAATGTTGGCAAAAGGACAGGAACTAGGAAACAGAAACCAAAAATACTCTATAAACACCAGAGACAGTCTATAAAATGACTACCTATGGTATTAATTTGGGACACAATGGATGAACAAACAAAATAGTGTCCTCCTGATAAAGACAAGCTGAGCAGCTTTGGCAACACAATAGATAGTGTAAACATGGACAGTGTCCCTGAGACTATAATCAGGTTCATTTGGTCCAGTCCAAATTAGTCCAAAAGAGCAATGATGTACACAGAGAAGCAGGTAAAGAGAGCAGGAGAAAGATAAGACACTGCAAAGCCAGCTAAGGGGAATATTAGCTAAATTATTTTGATAAACTCATACCCCCTCCCCCTTCATGCCACCCCCTCCACCAGCATCCAGCAAACACCCTCCCTGTCCCTGTTTATCACAAGCAGCACATCTGGTGTGACAATGGCACATTGCAGAAAAAGCCACCAAGCTGCAAAAAGACTGACAGCCTGCTCCTGTTTACGGCATGTTACCATGGCAACATGTCCATCAATCACACCTCGCAGCAATGGCCTGACCCACGCTTTCTGCCAGGGAGCAGAGCTGCAAAGATGAAGCCTTTTCATTTTACATGCTTACACACTCTCTCTCTCTCTCTCTCTCTGCTCATTTTTTCACAAGTACACAAACTCACAACACACACAAATTCCAAATGTGCACAAACAGACACGTATGCCTGCTGTCACAATCAGACATAAACACATTTGCATGTATGTGGCTGTCCTCAAGAAAACACAGTGTTGCCTTTTTCTGCAAATGACACTGTGAGCACAGTACACGCCGCAGTAGGATCCTTTTTTAAAACCTCTTCTATTCTCAGAGACAGCGTTTGACAGAGAAACTCAAAAACAATTTGTTTGACATCTTCAGACCTTCCTGCTTACTTTGAGAAGTTAAGTTCTGAAAGCACTTTCTCCTGATTTGTATGATTTCAAGGAAAACGAGGACATGGACAGGTTTTACAAACAGATTTAAAATAAGACAATACAGCAATATAAGGACAATGTCTCTATGTATGATGCTTAAAATAGACCTTTGTTCCTTTATTTGAGTTTTAGAGGTAAATTTTAATATTTTAGACAACAAACTTATTCAATTTCTTGCTGAGAGTTGGATAAATAAGTGATCTTATCTATAACCATATTAACCATACATGTGGGAGATGTGTTGGCTTTGAAAAGCTTAAAGAGCTACATGAAGGAGAAACTTGTTCATCTTGTCTCAATCTCATAAATACATTTCTATTTACATACAATAATAGTTTTTAAAAATTCATAAAATAATAAAACTCCTACCTGCACATGCTCCAATGTGTTGACCTCATTAGCCTTCCCTTGGCAGGCCTTTGACTGGATATTGATGCTCACTTGGTCTCCAGGAGAAATAACTCTAATCAATAACAATAAAAACAAGTTTTGTTCATCAAACTGTTTCCTTATATGCTCATTGTGCAATATAATGCTGGGACAAGACATCTCAAGAAAAGGTTACGGTTGACAAGTTTGAAGCTGAAGAAAGAAATGAGACAATTAGAGAAAGGTGAAAGAACGAGAGCGTATTATGCAATAAAAGCTAACAGTGCTAAAAATACAAAAACTATGTTGACTAAACAACCATACCATGTGCAGTCAACATGCTAAAAGTAAAACAGAAAAGCTTTTTACCTTGCAGAGTGGAACGTAAACACTTGTGTGCACTTCTTCTGAGAGTCAAGGCTGTGGAAGAGTGCAGCCTGCTGCACCATCAACCCAGCGTCCAGCAATCCAAAACCGTATCTGCAACAAGCACATTGTTAAGTGTGTTTTTGTAAATGTTTAACACAAGTTGCAATTACACCCACGCATGCATGTGAGTTGTGCTGCAGTTGCAGAAAAAGTGCTAATGGCTCCAACATGAGGCAACAAGTCATTGATGAAGATGATGTTGTCGTCTGACAGTCACTTCCTGCTGTCTGGGCTGTCTGAGGGCTGCTGTTTGTGCTGCCTGTAATTGTCTGGCGGATTGATTCTGAGCAATGTTCCATCTTACTGACAGTAATCAAGCCTTATTACTCATTCTTTACCACTCCAATCTTTGCTGGGGACACAATGGCCGCCCTTTAAGCTGCTCTTCTGCCTGGTGACTGTATGACCACTCTAATTTCCACTTTAGTAATCATCACTTTTGAACAATCTTCTCTCATTTTCCCTTGTTGGGCCATCTTTTACATCAAACATCTTGGTATTCAGTGTTCACTTAAAGATCTCTTTTACTCTTCTTCATCAAATCAAAATTTTTGCTCCACAACCCAGTGAAGCTGAAATCACAGACCCAACACATTTTTCTTTAATATACTGTCAAATCTTTTACTTTCAAACACTCTCACCACTTAACTTCTATTTCAAATAGAAGCCCTCAAACCGAATAACAAGACTGTAACATCATCTGATCTCCCTTTTGGAAATTCAGAGGAGGTAGCAAACAACTAATTTCTGATATTATTACCATTTGGACCAAATACTGTTAATCTGCAATAAGTGAAATTCATTATCCTCATCTCTTTGAGCAGTGAAGAGAAGACGGAGACAGAAAAAAGAAGAGCGTTGATCAATAACTCAGTCGGTTGCCCTGCATGGGGCTCTTTCTCCTCCGTCTCAGACTGTCAGTGTGTCTGCAGAGGAGATGCTGGAGCTGAAGCCCACACCGTAGCATGCTGTGCAATCAATGGGCACAATCTAATCAGCCACTATCACCACCAATGACTTTTAGTATGTAGGGCCCACCATAATGACATTAGTGTTTCAGGGTTGAAGTGTGCAGTAAGTTCAAGGGCATTCAGGGGTTTGTCAACGCGTGATGTTGTTAAACCAAAGCAAGCTGACAATAAGTGTATGTTGAGAAGGATAAAGGTGGATTAACTTCATATTGCAAAAAGTTTGTGTCAACAAAAATCAGAGTAGCAAGAACAAATTAAATTGTTATCTAAGCAGACAAAAAGAAAATGTAATGTCAAAATAAACTCTTAAGAAATGTCTTATTTCTTGTAGTGAAATAGCGCGACTGCTTCAACTAAAAGATCCCTGAGGCTCATTAGATAAGAAAGCATAGCAGTATGTTATGATCCTTCAAGACAACTGTTTTTACAGCTCAGAGAAGTTATTATTGCAGCCATTTATCTTTCACAATAAATACTATTAAAACAGGAGAAAGCTGGCTGAGATGTTGCAAAGTAAATAGAGTTTAACAAACAGTAACAGTTTTAACGTTTGGGCAGTTTTACTCTTACATAACACAAGATAAGGTACATCCACACTTTTTCTGAATCAGAAAACAAGTCACAATAAAATGAATTAGACAAAAAAGCACCTATTAATCACTCTACAAGTATAAAACCTTTGTTACGCGCTCCAGCCCGACAATAAGTGTTTCAGCACACCATCAGAAATGATGCTCAAAAGCTTCAGGAATTTCTTCTTCATATTATACAATAAAACAATTCTACAATAATCAATAAAATGCTAGATGATCCTAAAATGACAAATTACAACAACAGAAACAAACTGGAGAAAAAAAGTTGTGATTTCTGTCTTTATTCCATGACTGTAACTTGTGATAAATTTTAACATATTCTAGGTTCTGCTGACTGTAACTAACTCCAAAATAAACAACTTAAAAACTGTAATACATTACCAAACTGATCAGAAACATCAGCTCCAGTAATACAAAATCTGTTGAAATTCTCACTGTTGATAATGTTTTATTAAGGTTCATAGAGTGAAAGAATTTTGACAATATTTATCTGGATCGCTACGTCAGATCGTTTTCTGTGATTACAGAAATAACAATAACAGATATTTTGTAGTGTGGGTGAAACTGATACCTTGACTTCTCATTTAGCAGACTGCTAGTAACTAGCGCTTGCCATAGTCATCTCTTTTAGTGATTAAATATACTCTCCCACCCTCAAAGAGCAGTGCACCTATTAAATCCTATATATATTGCTGATTGATCAGGCTTGCCCCCAGCTACATGGTCATAAACCTATACGGACATATATCTGATGGAGAAAGCTCCAGGAAACAGGTTTACTCACGACAGGACAGATGAAAACGACAGATTTAATGTTTCATGCCATGTCAGTGAAACAGCACTGTTGAGCTGAGGAGCTGTTTTTCAGCCAGGGGCGGAGCATCATCAGTGAACTTGGGATTTCTCCAAATACAAAGGTATGCAGATCAAGATGAATATGGTTCCTGAAATTTGAAATGAAAACTAATTTTTTGGGATATACACCAGATATTACTCAGATCAAACCCACATAATGTAATGCATATCAAGTAATTAGTCAGAAAACACAGTCTTCCAATTTTTCACTTGTTCTTTCTCCACCTTCTGCGTGGTCGGATGGAGGACGAGCCAAGCTGATAACAGAGTGACAGCCGATCTTCTGTCCACGCAGCACGAAGCGTGTTAAACCCTCTGACCCCCGCCTCGGATATCAAATCTGTGGCCCTCGCAATTTCTCCAACTACTTAGACTCCTTGACTGCAGCTACTCTTAACCCCCGCTCTCCCAATCATCACCTCATCCACCACACACACTCGCAACTCTTCATGGGGCCTCTTTGTAACTGTCGCTGAACCCTTTTCACTTTTTTGTTTTGTGTGCCTTCTCAGTTGATAGTCACACCATCTGCCCAAAGCAGAGGAAGGTGCACATATATATACAACCAGCGCTGAGGCGCTGAGATCTCCAGGGTCCAGGTCATCGCTTTGTTTCTGTACGCGACACTGAAAACGCAAGTTTTTAACAAACTGTAAGCCACAACCAAAACAGATTTTCATGCAGCTAGCCAGGGAACTAGCTACAGCGATCTCACCCCCTGCTCACATTGGTACATCCTGCTAAGCCGACCCCCACCAACAGAAGCGGCTGTAAAGAAACACCCAAGCCACACTAAGCAGCTGCCTGTGAGTTAGGTCATTTTCCCAGGAGCCCCAGAGTTTGGCACTGGCAGGACCTCAAAAAAGAAAAAAAAAAAAAACAAAGAAAAAATAAAAGAGGACACCATCTGTTCTGTGCCTGAAAAGGTTGGTGACACCTTCTGTGGTACCAACAACTTCTAATTAAGTGGCTAGGAATGCTGCAGCAGCACCAACACATGATTGGTAGGCATGAATACAACAACAGTTTCAGGTTTGTTTTCTTTTTTTTCACGTCTTTAACATCTGGGCATGTACTAATGAAAAAGAAAAACGAAGAGTAAAAACAACATACACCGATGGAATGTGTCTAAAGTCACCAACAAAATCAGAATTTGTTTTGTTTTCACTTCTGTAGTTTTCCTCTAAGTTGGAAGCTTATCAGGAACATAAAAGACTTCATTAGCCCTTTGGTCAATCCCAGCGTGGTTTGTTTCGGTTATATCATAATGCACTAATTTCATTAACATTAGGATTTAAATGAAATAACAAATAGACATAATACTCCTCTGATTTCCATCGCTCTTGCAGCCAAATCTTCAGCACGGAAATGTTACTAATTAGGTCTATTAAGTAATTAAGAAGAGGTCTTAATTATATCTGCGCCACTGGGACCTGTACTGTTGTAACCATGAAATTTTGAGCCTGCGCAGCTCAGCTTGGTTAGCAGAGATGTTGCACAATTTCATCCATTTAGCTGCTCTGAATGCATTTTTTTTTTTTGGAACGTATTGTTAGGGAATGAAATTACACAAAGAGAAACACTCAGAAGCACAGCCTCAAAATGTCAAGTGAATTACCTCGTGAAGAGTTAAAAGTTTAATGAAATATATTGCGCAGAGGAAAATGAGGGGTTTGGCTCAGGCATGGACTTAGTCTCAGGAGAATGGGCCTGGAGCAGCCTTCTCAGTCTCCAAAGCCATCAGTCAAAGTAGCAGCCTCCAGTCCCCTTGTTTTACACAAGGAGACTTCTCTGGAAGCCACAATGATCTACAACCCATGACCTCACTCTGAGTGTCCAACATATTTTGATTTGTAGCTCCAGTGTTATTCAAACACAAATTCAAAGGAAGATGAAAATGGACAGAGAGCGTTTGTTGGACGCACACCAAGGTACAGTCCTTTCAGATGTCTCTGCCCTTGTGGGGAAAACGAAGGAGAGGTGGGAGGACTGAGAGGGACCTGCACTAAATACTTGGCAAACACATTTTTTGTGTTCAATGTGCCTTCTTGTCACTGAACCAAGACTCTCAGTCCATATTGCAAATTACACACAATAGAATATGATTAGTTAAGTGTAAGTAATGTTTCAAGATAACATCTATTTTTGTTTCTTTTCTGGGTAAAAAAAAAAACAAAAAAAACCCAAAACATCTGCTGTGTGACTTTATAACAGAAGCCATAAAGAGTTCAAAAGTTCTAATACCGGATACATGTTCTTATTAATGAATATGAGATGCTTACATATTAGATTAGGATCCAAATACTGTCATAATTGCACATGGAAAATAATTAGTTTTGTAAAACTCGGCAGCAACATTTGCAAAAATATGTGATTGCATGTTATTTACGAATAGGATTATCTCTATGGACATAGTGGTGAAATGTGCACAACAAATAAAAGTACTGAGGTATTTGTACAATCTTTTCATGTCACCATTTTTCACCACCTACAAGAAGATTTTTGTATTCATAGAAAGAATTTATTCAAACACTCAAAGACTCTAAATATAAACGTATTTCTGCAAGTAGCTATTCCATAGTTAACCTATACTGAGAATTAACAACTAAAGTAATAAATCATTTATTTTAAACTGATTTTAGGATTTAAAAGACTTAAAGTCAAATCTAAAATCTGATAAATCCATCAAATAAACCAATAAATACTCTCCACCATACCTAAATGTAAAATACAAGGTCTGATTTTTACATTGTATCATTATACGTATTATAGTTCACTAATTTATTTTAAGACCATAATGTCTTACACAATATTACAAACAGATTGTATACAGGACTTATAGCTAAAGAATGATGCTTTAATACTGTGTTTACTCAAGTAAACATTTAGAAATTGTTTATCTCTCTTTATTGTTTTATTAATGTTAACTAGAAATTTATAGGCTACAACTTTAGTGGTCAATAAAAGCTTGAAAGTATGACAAGAACTTTATTTTGAAATTTGAAAAAAAAAAAAAAAAAAAACAGAGTTTGAAGAAGAGGAGTGTTTTGCTGTAATGAAACTTTCTTCTGTTTTTTGTAAATGTTTTTTTTTTCAGCCCCTGTAGCAAAATACTAAATTTGCTACTCACACATGAATTATGCATCAGCAGAGAACAGCCCCCACCCCCACCCCCCCAACTCCCTACCCCCTACGCCTGCTCTTCTCATAGCTCAGTAGGGTGCAGAGGGGTGATGTTTCAGTGTGTAGTGGTTTGGGTGTAGGGATGTACAGACACCCGTCTGTTTGCCTGCTGTATCCCTCTGCTGGGAGACACGGCACCCCCTGCAGGAGGTGCAGCGCTCCACTACCCCTGTCCCCTAGGGCACACACATACTGCACCCTCCACCCAGCTTATCTGCTGACCCATCAATCAAATGCACACGCACAAACACTTGATTACTATAAACATCTTTCTATTCTGACAACGCTGAGTAATTACATTTCTTCAGGCTTCATGTTAATGGGTCACTAGAAACTTTTGGAATGTTTTTCCAGCTAAGTTGAGTCGGGGTGGGGTGTTTCTGATAGTTTGAAGAGTCTTTTAAGAGAGAGAGAAAAAATACAACAGAAGTGAATGAATTTGCCATGTCTGAAGCAAATGTGTAAAACTAACCAAACCAAACAGGTCAGGAGCTGGTAGAACTCATTCAGACTGATTATCTATCTCACTACACTTATTAGAAATCAAAGAAACAAAAGGAATTTAGTTTTTTTCTTAGCCCCACCAATTTTGACACCTACGTATATTCTTCACTTTTTTTAATTACCCAACAATCACCTACACATATATATACTCTCCTTCAGGGAAAACAATATCATTCATATCCGTAATAAGTAATACTGGTACCGTGAATCTGTGGTTAAACATCTATTTCTTTAACACCCCCCTCCCCCCCCTACACACACACACTTGCTCCTTCTCGTTTAAATCGTGGCATTTGTAGACCAGAAGCTCAGTTACACAGTAATTGGCTCAGCCATGAAAAAAGGCAATCTGGATAATTCATTAATCTATCTGGCAGGAGCAAGGCCAGTTTTACAACCCGTCCAGGGAGACAGAGACTCAGACTGAGAGACCTGCTGCCCTCAGACGATCTATGACCATGGATGGAATGGAAATGGCTTGGTCCAGTGCATTAGGTGTGTGTTCACTCTCCTGGTTCACACACAAATGCAAACATACATATTCCACAGACTCCCAGAAAAGACAGACTTCTTTAAACAAACAGGTTTATGTGGTATTGTACAGACAATACCTGACAGAATACATTCTATTAACCCTTACTCGACCCTTTAACCTTATTGTTCAGCCATTACTCTGAACATACATCTACGCCTTCCCCTAAAATAAATCTCACATCTTAAACAACTGTTTAAGGTTTGTGAAGAGGTGAGGAATCCCGCTCTATCAAAATGTCCTTGTTTCAAGACCTGAAACTGGTCCTCATACAGATAGATAAATAAATACATGTACACAGACATAAAGACTTGACTGCATACTAATCTGGACTGGATTTATTGAACTGACACAGTTGTGAGGTTATTGATCTTCAAAAAAAATAAAAATAAATCAGACCGGTTCTGTCTCCAGAAGATTACACACACACACACACACACACACACACACACACACACACACACACACACACACACACACACACACACACACACACACACACACACACACACACACACACACACACAGGTGTGATTTACTAATTAATGTGTAAAAGATAAAAGATAATTACATGTTACTGTTTCAGCTTCTGTTCGGTTTCAGTCTCATACTAGTTTTAGTTCTGGTTTTTAGTTTCACTCTTTTTTCTTCTGTCACCCCACACCCAGTCTGTTCATTTACGTCGTTCCTTATACCTGACCTTAATCACATTCACCTGTTTTGTTCCCTGTTTAAACCCTCCTGTATCAGCACTCTGTTGCTTGTTAGTTGAAGGCTCTGGATTCTAACCTGCAGTCTTACCTGTCAGTCTAGTTTCTCAGGAAATCCTTCACCTTCTGTTTCAGCACATTGGATTATCTGGTAATGACCTGATCGGCTCACTCAATGCTGCCTTTGATTGTCCCCCAACCTGTATATGAACGTTGTTTGACCTTTGACCTGTATATTCGATCATGGATTGGATTCTTCTGTCTGCCTGTTTGGTTTCCAGTGTATGAACTCTGTTTGGTCACCTGACTAACCCCTCTGCTTTATCCCACATCAGTGGTTGTGACGTTCTTCTGTGTTCACCAGCTGAAATTATAACTAAACATTGATCAATCTGCCATCCTGCCTCGTCTTCTGTGTAATCAGGTTCAGTTCTACAAACAAATATGACAAGATAAAAAGAAATTCTTAAACCTCAAACGTCTCATTTCCATCCTAAAAACTAATTACAATTCAGTCTTGATTACTTTAATGTCACAAAAATATTAAGAAGATGCATTGACTATTTTAAATTGCTTTTCTTTTTGTTGGATTAGAGCTTATTCTTACAGGTAATATCAGATTTATCTTGGTTTATTGGTTTAATTATTAAAAAAACCACACACAGTCCAACTCTGGACCTAAAACTGCTTTTAAACTCTTTCACGCATTGTATGTCACATTTTATGAGAGTAAAGAATCTCCAAATTGCTTAATATGACAAGCAAATATAAACAAGCAGATCCAAAAATTCCAAATTGTTAAGCAGAGAATCAAAATTCACTTCATTTTACCACAAATCAAGGCAGGAAAAAACTGTTAGATGTCAAAAATCCAGAAATAGTAGCTGTTATAGTGTGAAGGACAAGTTTACTCCGAAACTAAAAGCTGAAACAAGCGAGTTTTACAATAAAAACCTTCACTAGGAGAATATCATAAGGAATATATAGTGCACTTCAGGGAATGGTGTCAAAATAGAATATTTGGTTGCCTAAATCTTAGCGGAGGAGTGAGGTGATGAGTGTAGGGTAAAAGGGGAATGCAGCATTTCCACAGATTTCAACAGTTTTTCTGTCAGATTCAGGGTGGGATTTGGAACTCGAGAGTCTCCCTCCTTTTTTTTTTTTTTCTCTCTCAACACAAGCTTGTGTTAGTAGTTGTCAGATCTAACAACAGACCCACACAGACAGAGAAACACATTCCTAAGCTGAGGAGGAAAGTGGCAGGTACATCACATCTCTGGTAACAGAACAACAGATGCTCCTGGCAGACATACACAGCACCTTGTGCTTTGACATAAACACCCAAACAGACACACTCTTGTATGTGCACATACTTGTTCACATGTTATAAAAACACACTGACACAAACACGCTAAAATCAGCTGCTTTAACCTTCTGCATCTGAAAATAAACAAACAGCCTTAATCCACATGCTCTAAAAAAAAATCTGTTTGATTTCTCTGCCCTTGTATCAGGAGGTGCAGGAGTTTTGCTCCTTCCCTCTGAGAGGTGTGACGTGACCTACAAGGTGTTGTCTGTTTTCTGATCCGTCCCTCCAAGGCATTGTATGAGCTATAGCATATCCACTGGCTTCTATAATCTCAGAAATAAATCATCTTTAGTTGCTCTCTAACAGTCTGACAGACAGACAGCTCTAAGTACCTGGGAGGGCGGCAAAGGGACACTTTAAAATCTCCAGTGATGAGGAGTATTGCCATTAAGAAAACAGTTAGCCGCCCCCAGCTCCCTTCTATCTCCCTGAGTTTCTGGCTTCCATTTTGGCTCCATCTCAAGGCGCTATTCCAGCTTTATCTCATGTCACCATTCTGGCTGTTGTTCAACTCTCATATTGGCTCCCATTCAGTCTCCATTCTGGCGCTGCTTCAAGCTCCATAGTGGCTGTTTTTCAGGGGCTTCATTGTGGCTCTGTTTCAGCATGCCACCCCCCTCATCATCTCCCTCCCTCTTTCTGTTTCAGCACCCCAGGTAGCTGGCCTCCTGCCCGGTCTGCAGATCAGTGGGAGATCCAGGCTCAAGCCTTTTGTTTGGGGTGGCATTTTGCCTTTGTTTTCCCAACTCGCCTGTAATCTAAACACCCAAAACAACTCATGCTTGACAAATCGGTCCTGAGATGAGGGAGCAGCGGAAGACAAACGGCTGGAAGCAGTTCAACCCCAGGCAGGACTGATGGTGTCCGACTGGGCCTGACCTCCCAAAGGTTAAAGACATGTTCACTTACAAAGCAATCAATTACTCAGACTGTGTGGGCGCTTTTAAGCAACCTCCCCTCCTGCCTTCCACACAGCCGGTATTATTGATGAGGGTCCCAGTGTACTGCATATTCCAACCTGGAGAGTGTATTGCATTTCACAATTGAAATAAATCTCAGATTCCTTGTGGTAGTGCCTATGAATGCCTCTCCTTTATATCATCTCACTTTGCCCCCTCCTTCCCTACCTTCTCCTCCTTGCTGCCTCTATTCCTCTCTCCCTCCTCTCTGCAGGTTGTTGTAGCAGGTTTATTCTTGTAGTTCGGCTTCGTGGGCCTCAGCAGGCCCCTCAGCTGTTCCGCTGGGTTTGTAATTACCATTTCATTAAGAATGACAGTTTCGGGGGTTGAAGCACCATTTCATCCGGGTCTCGTGGGGAAGGGGCTTGCCAAATTTCCAGTGTGAGTGGCAATTATCTCTCTTCGTGTCTGCAATTCACCGTTTTGTACTTAGAAGCTTGACAGTGGCTAGGAACATTTTGTTGGAGTAATAATAGGTCTGAGATATTTACACTGTAGCCCACTCAAGCTTAGCACTGGGAACAGACGGATATGAGCTATCAAAAGAGACAGAAGCAAACTTGAGGAAATACTACAGAGACAAGTGTTACACTACTCCTGTTTATTTTAATATACTTACTAGAAAGCTTCAAAATCTATGGCGTAATGTGATGTCAGTGCAGTCTGAATTTTTTCCTGTTTGAAATCAGTTACAAACTTAAAAACTGCCTTTTTAATTTGTATATTTTAAATTCTGTAATAATAATTATTTTGCCTCAGTCTTAGCTAAAACACTCGATTAAACCATAAAAGTTCGAGAAGACGATGCAGATCCACTTTCCTTGTAAACATCAATATTCTTATGTGATCTGGATGACCTCATTTAATGCCAACACTTTGGTAATTGATGTCTCATCTCTTAATGTACAGCTTCTATATTCACTGATATTTATGCCAAGATAAGTGCATGAATAATGTACATTACCGGAGACGTTCCGATTTTTGAAAGTGTGCTCTTGAAGTCAGTTAAATGAAATACGTGCTCTTATGTATATAACACAATTCTTGGTGACTGTAATTTTTCCATCTGTTCATGCTGCTCTTAAAGTGATCTCTATCTTGCGTGACTGTAACCTTAGACACTCGAAGTGGAGTTAAAGCCAATGTGAAGTTTTCAGCAGTCGATGCAAGAAGAATCCTCATAATCAAAGTTGTAATTACCATTTTCTTTTTCCGTGTTGTTTTGTAGAGTCTGTGAAGGGGTGAGTTGTTATCCACAGCTTGAATTGTACAACTTTCTTCTTTCCAAGGAATAATAAAGAGAATCTTATCTAAACATGTCATGGTCCACTGCAAGATGGTTCTGCTCAGAATATCATCTGAACACATTAACCAGATGTTGGCGAGGAATCAAAAAGTTTGCAAGAGCTCAAGAAACACCAAAATACAATCCAGCAGCAGTCTGTTCAGACCAGGACTGGTTTATTTCCCCAAGCAGGTTTCACAGCTAGACGATTCTACAGTTTAAATTGCTGAGGTTACACCTGGACAGGTTACAGTACATCACAAGGACAAGAGAAGAACCATGAACTTCTGATCATCCTCTAACATTTCTAGCAGAAATGTATCAACTTACATTATGATTATTAAAGGGTGAATTTCGGCAACGATTTACATAAAATAGTTTAAAAATAAATAATATCCAAATTCTTAAGTTCCTTTATCACTAAGGGAAAGAGTCTACACATCAAACTGGAGAAAATGACAGTATGTTTCTTTATGCTCATATTTAAGACTCTTAGACATAAATAAAGAAAACCTGTCTGTTTTTTGTTGTTTAGACATGATGCATGGAGCTTGTGCAAGAGTAAGCTGCAGCTCTTTTAATTGCACTTCTCTAAACACCAGAATACTTACTGCCTGCATATTCTACACAATTACTTCTCACACTGGCAGAAGCTTGAGGGGGCAGCTGAGGCTTTCTGTGGCCATATGGAGAGAAGATGCAGAGTCCAGCCTGAGGGACCGAACTCTGTGTAAAACTGCCTTTTATGCAGCAGAAGCACTGACAGAAACTCACTCCACATACAGACACACAGCCACTAGTCTGAAATCACTTATAGTGACACACACAGAAACACAGGGTAACCAAATGTTTATCAATTGTCCTTGGATTTGTATATATTCACCTCATGAAGATCTCTATAAGACACAAGCACAATCTACTATTCTGACCCACGTTTAGGTGTTTGATTCAAGGACACAGCAAACAAAAAATCACCACATTCCATATATTTTCTCAGATAAAGTACACACACTCAAGCAGGCACACAGACGTGCACAGAGTCAGGTGTATGAAGTGTGAAGACAGTCCTGTTGGCTCACAGTTCCACCATCAGGCTTCCTGCTGTCCTGTGAATGGGTCACTTCTCCTTCTTCATCTCACTCTCACATCATTTTCTGCTGAGTTTAGACTAAGAATAGTGCAACAGTGGATTAATAGTGCAGAAACATTTTGGCTCCAGCTGCAATAATTCAGGATTCTGATTGGCTGTCAGGCAGTGGGACCCAAACATACCAATAACTGTATAGATACTGTATATTACACTGTATATGATGTAATCATAGACTTTCAGTGGGTTTTATCATTGAAAAATATTAATGTATGTTTTGAATTTCTATCTACTTTAGATGGCATTAGATGCCTAAAACAATAACAAAAAACAATAAATAATTTAAGCTGATAAAGTAATGGAACTAGATGTTTTATTCATCAATGACGTTAACGTGACTAAATTTTGACACCAAATTAAAAGTGTTAAGGATCTTTTGTTCTTCCTCGTCTGATAAAAGTCCTTCTGACATTCAGGTCTGTAAATTATAAAAAGTCAATTGAAGCTATTCTTCACTGTTTCAGACAACCACTTAAAATATTCTGAATTTTAGGGTAAGTGTAACCTGGTCAATATCACCAAAAGTATTGGGACATCTGCCTTTAAATGCACATGAACTTTAAAGACATGTCATTCTTAATCTGTAGGGTTTAATATAGAGTTGGCCTTTGCAGCTTTAACTGCTTCAGTTCCTCTGAGGAGATTCTCCACAAGGTTTAGGAGTGTGTTTATGATCATTTTGGACCATTTTGTGAGCGGATGTTAGAAGATAAGATCTGGCTCACAGTGTCTGCCCTAATTCATCCCAAAGATGTTCTCTCAGGTTGAAGTGAGGACTCTGTGCAGGTCAGTTAAATTCTTCCTCACCAAACTCACTCATCCATGTTTTTATGGACCTGCTTTGTGCTCTGATGTGCAGTCATGTGAGAACAGTCAGAGACCTTCTTTAAACTCCTCCCACAAAGGCGGGAGCATGGAATTGTCCAAAAAGTGTTGGTATGATTAAACATTAAGATTTCCTTTTACCGGAGCTGAGGTGAAAAGCCTAAACCCTGAAAACAACACTAAACAAATGTTTGTGGAGGAAGTCTGCATGTCTAGATACTTGATTTTAAACAACTGAAATAATGGAAGTGATTGGAATCCCTTATAATTTAATGATTTGAGGGGTTTCTAATACTTTAGCCAATATGCAACATATGTGCAGCCTGAAATGATGCAGCTTATTGATGATAACCCTGAAAATACTTTGGTGTCCACAGGCCCCAAAAACCCCTGTGCAGAAAGACAAAGCCAGAAGGAGCAATATAGTGTAAACTGAGAAAGATATAGAGTCTGTTAAGGTATTTAGTGGCCAAACTTAATGAGTTTAATTGTTCTGTAGTTTCACTTAAAGAGGGATACTGGGAAGGAAACGATTGTAATTCTAGCATACAGGTCAGTGGAAATGAGCAGGAGCCCAAAGATCAGCTGATATTTGCAAATGACACTATAAAACTGCAGCTATGATTAAATGAATTGGGGATGTGCCAGCACTCATTATGTTCTATTGTACAATTTTTACACTTAATGCAGCACATTATATAGCTGAAGTTTGACTTAGGGGTTAGAGAGGACACCAGCATGTTTTTTTCTAAAGTGAATGATTTTGTTTTAATGAGAATTAGCAAAACAAAAAGCAAGAGACAAACGTGTTTGTTTCCAAGGTTCAGTGAATGCAGCATAATGTGTAGGTGAAGCTGAGAAGAGTTACAATAAAGAGGATTTTATAATGGTCGTATTTTTTGTAACACGTTTCTTTTAAAGGTCCAGGTAAAGATTTTCAACTTTTCAACATACAACTTAGTTAATGTTCCTGCCTGGAATTGTATGTTGCATCACACAGAAACCTACTGTACACATACTTTAAAGATCCCATATTATGCACTTATCACACACTTTGAATCATTCCTTTACATCTTAGTGACATGTAAAAGTCATGCATTGTTTGAAAGTTCAGCCGTTGTTCCCAATCTTTTCTCATCTCACCTCAGTTTGGAATGCACTGTTTCAGGTGGGCACGGCTCTTGGGCAGCACTAGCAGCTCTAAGCTCCGCCCATCTCTGTTCCCTGCGTGCGTTCGAGAGACATCGGAGATTTTAGCGGTACTGGTAAACAAACAGCTTATTAAACTGCAATTAATGATAAACAAGCTTTGCAGTGCCAAGAAATGGACTTAAAATGTGATAAAAACAAACTTTGGACTGAGGAACTTTGAGCCTGAAGACTCCAACAGCATGTTATTACTCATGTATCAGTGTTGTTTTGCTGCTTCTGGTTCTTCAGGCCTACCAGTTTGACCCAGAAAGAGATGTAACGGTGTTAGAACTTCAGTAGGAGCAGCTTGACGAAGCAGCAGCTCGGCTCCTGTTCTTCTTAGCAGCAGATCGACTCCAGTAACGGTGTTAGCTCTTCATTAGCTACAGCTCAGCTGCGTCGTTTTTTGCAGACGTTAGTAGGGACATTATAAATAAATTCAACCCATGCCGCTCTTCTTTCCTCTCCGACTGGGACCCGATGATCTGTTTTGTATTCTTCTGAGCAGCAAACAACTGCATTTTGGGTGGTGAGTTTCCTAATCTGAACCAGTGGTTTCGAATCGGTAACAAAATTGCGGGTGTCCGAGGAAGTTACTGCTGTACCTGGTGGGTGGAGAAAGTTCTTGGAGGGTGTGTGAACCCCATCAGAGCACAACCCCCTCCCAGCTTCCTACGTCACAAGCCGGGACAATTTGGAACAGCACACTTATTAGACTGGATTCAGAAACTCCTATCTCACTCAAAACAGCATGGATGTTTTTTTTCCAACTTTATATGAGTGTATGCACCACGGACACACAATAACACCCAAAATCCCAGAAAAATTCAATTTTTCATAATATGGGACCTTTAAACAAACAGTGTTAGTCAATAACAAAGAACTTCTAGAATTAATAAATGAACCAATCAGATGCTGTCCAGCACTGAAATTAACATCTCCACCTCAATCCCATCCTTCCATCTCCCATCAAACCCAACACCCCTGCCCTCTTCTCCCCAGTGCTGTGTTTGTTTTCCAGAGGGAGCCAACTGACCTCTGACCTTGGGCTAATGAGAGTGATAACGAGGATTAAAAAGGGGGTGACTGGAAGGTGTCTGAGAGTGGGGTTTAAACAATTATACTGGGCTGCCAACATGCCTTTCTTCATGACTCAGGAAATTACAGTCTCCCTCTCTTTCTCTCCCCACACACTCTTTCAGTCAAAGCACAAAAGAAAGGGCTTATGGAAAATAATAAATTATCTTGAGGCCACGTTAACTTGGATGTAAATCGCCAAGCAATTATGTTTTAATAGCCCTTTAAGAGAATGAGTAATTGGGTTGACAGTACTGGGGTTGATCAGGCTCACCCATCTCCCCCTCTTTTGTACCCACTAGAGGAGAGTTCTGGGTCTGCAAGTCAGTCAGCCTGTAACATTGCTGGAAGTTAAGTTGGTTAGGTTGTGACGCAGTGGGACAGTGACATCAGAGAATCTGAATGGCTGCTTTAATTCACTAAAATTAGACCTTTTTCCAGGTTTAGACAGTCAGTGTCTTTTTGTTTGTGTTTCTTACGGGTTTATCTGCTATTTCGTGGACGGTTTCGCTACTCACCTCTTAAAAACCACCTGCCATGTGAGATATTTATTGGTTTGTCTCGGAAAAACTTGAAGCTGTTCATCAAGTCCAGGAGAATGCCAAACTTTGGTTACACCCCAAATAAATAAGATGACAGAGAAGCTTTTTCTGATTAGATCTGTTAATGGTACCACAGCACACTCCTGACCCGACCCACCCCTCTACCCCCCAGGTGAGAAGGACTCTGCCAGCTTCTCCTGACCTCTATCTCAGAGAGTGACCTATGGATGATCAGCATGTGTCCTGATTTCCCACCACTGAGGGGGTCAGAGCAGGCAGGATCGATGCAAGGAGAAAAGAGATCACAACAGGCCAAACCTAGTGAGCTTACACACAACAAACGAACCTAGAACAAGATAAACAGCAGGGGTGTGGAAGAGATGGAAAAACAAGGAAGGATACAAAAAAAGAGAGAAGAAAAATGTGACAGAGATCTGAAACAGGGCAGAGTCTGACAGAAGAAGGAAATAATCACAATCCTCAGCAGGACATCAGACCTTTTTGCAATAAACTGGTAAATAGTAGAATAAGCACGTATTTATCTGCTTGTACTTTAATCCTGGGTAAGAAGACCAGCATGAAGACCAGCTGATCAGATGAGAATCTGTTGAGGTTGGCAGCAGTCACATATCTGAAGAAATGGATTTAAAATCCCACTTCTCAATCTCATCTACTGTTTATGTTGAATGGATATTTCAGGATGAGGACACAGTAAAGGGATTAAAAGAGATGTGTTGTGTGTTTGGGTTTTGTTTTCAGGAAAATGTTTTCTTATTGCTACAGTTGCAGGTTTCTGGAGGGGATAATGTTGTTCACACAGAAGTTTAAATAGTCTCACACACACGTTTATATGTGAATTTGACTGATTGAAATTGGTAGAAATTTGGTTATTAAAATTGTCTACACAATGTTGAAAACATAAAGTGAATGCAGAGGGCTCCATGGACACCGAGGCAGCTGTGGCTCAAATAAAAGATGTGGTTTTTTGATCTCGGTTCCCCACTCAACTTGATGAAGTGTCCTTGGGCAATTCACTGAATTCCATATAGCCCCCTGATTTGCAAATCAGTATGTTAATAGGTGAATGTATCTTATAGTGTAAAGGATCTTTGAGTGGTCTGTCAGACTAGAATAGAACTAAACCAATGCAGGTCATTTACACCAACACAAACATGGAGGGGGTGAAGTAATCCAACATGGACCCAGAGTCTATTCTACAATTGTCCTCAGATATTTACTTACAGAATAATGCAGTAGACAGGCAACATGTTTAACTTCATAGAGTGCATTTTGAGTGTAAAAACTTGGTGGCTCATCCATAGTTTCCATGTTTCTCCTTTCAGTTGCAGCTGCAATGTGTTTGGGCTGCAGTGGTATACGCCAGGAAAACCTTGCAGAGCACACAAACCACCCCTTTATTGTTCTTATTGCTTATAATTTTGGGCCTTTTGACTATAAAAAAGTTGATTTACATAACACCAAAGCAGACATGACTCAGCTTCATCCACCATGACAGTTTTGATACTGCAGCTTGGGAGCTGACTAATAACTGGAGTCAGGTTCAACTGGAGTATTCAGAACACACTAGTAGTGTGGAGGAAAAACAGTTCTTGTTTCAGCTGAAATGTTTAAAAAAATTAACTTAAATTCATCTAGTTGTAGAAAAATCTTCTCTCAGGTTATTACTGATCTATGATCTTTAATTTTATTTTGGAAAATCAAACTGAAATACACATTTAGGATTACTCGTGGAATCATATTTTTATTTCTAAAAAGATAAATAAGATACTGCCATTAGAAGTCATCTTTCTGTTTTAGATATTATAAGAGATATAAGGATATCAAAGCGTATTGTATTGATCCTTCATATGATCAGTAATACTCTCATAAATTCTTCCGTATATGTTGCTTTGAAGCACCGGACTATATGTGCCATTTTTAATGGTGTGTATTTTTAAAAACTGTGTCATCTGTCCTGTATCCTAAATCTTTACTCCCCATTCATTTTTTCCGGAAGGCTCTTTTATTCCCTTCTGAGTGCTCCGTCACCCATGTCACAAGGGAACAAGAAGAACACGGCGTTTTCCCCCAGATCAAAAATTTACGAGCAATTAAAAGCTGGCCGATGCCCAGCATCCATCAGCATAGCATGCTGCTTCCAGGCAGCGTGAGGGGGAGTTGCAGTAAAACACAGGCTATATACTTTTATATCTGTTTTCCCTTCCAAAGAGGGAAGGTTATGACAAAATGATGTTTTATTGTTCTTGGTTTCCAGCACAGATATCGTTCATGGAGGAGGATCGTTGGGGGTCAGACCTCATTGAGGGGAGGCACAGACAGAAAAATACACTCGTAAAAGTGTTTGTTTTGTTTAAGATGGATTATTTTCTACTTCGTGACAGATGCCTTTAAGAAAAAAAGAGAACAACAGTATCTGTTGCTTTGGTCGATCAGATACTGAGTGGGGAAAGTGACCTAATTACTTTGTTGTTTATTACTATAGAATTCTGATTTATGTTCCTGTGTGCTGATGATTTCCTCTCTGGCTCTTTTTTTCTTTATTAGGAGACTTTTTTCTATATTTGAATTTACAACCACTCATGCACAGTGATCCAGTGTAACACACCTAACACACAAAAACAAGGGGATGGAAACCCTCATTGATCAATCCAGTCACTCTTTCAGTTTTTCTGGCTCTTTGCGACAGGCACAGACTCATTTGCATCCTTAATTGTGTTGTAATGTACTTTTAATTTGAAAATGGAGGCAATTAATTATTTTGATACGCAACAAAATGCAGCAAATGTAAACATTCTAATAGTTCTTTCTAAACTCAGAATCATTTTTCAAAAGATGGATTGAATCTTATCTCATTTTTTAATGCCATAACATTTTTTTTTCCTCCCAAAGATCCCATTTCAACATCATGCATTCTCCTTGATATTCACTTTGTTTTCACTGGGAGACCAGCATCTCTTTGATCTATTCTACCACTGTTATTTTCTATCTAAATCTCCAACAGGATAATCACTGTCGTTTCACCTATGCTATCAAAAGAGATTAAGTGAAATTACATTTGTTTGGATGTTCTACCTTTTCTCCATACTGTTGATGTAAAAGCTCTAATCCGAGATGCGTTCTGGTTCTATGTAAGAGAGACTTCATGAGAAGATACACATCAGAAATTATTCCTATCTTTTCCTTTGCTGACCATGTGATCAGTGTTCAAACAATCCAGAGCAACATGCAGAGTGCCGGGGAGATCTGTTTTTGGTGGCTAAGAAAAAAAACGACACTTTCACTTGCTCAACCTGATAAACTAACAACAGAAAACAACAGGATGAATGGATTTTTCTTGCTCTTTATCATGTTCCTTACTCAGTCCATTTCCCTCTCACACAGATACAAAACTTCTCTACCCTCTTACATCTTAGTCACACATCCAGCACCACTCTTAACCCCACCCCCCTCTGATTCCTGAGGGGGGGCTGGGAGGTGGCTGACATCACAGCAGGCCTGGCAACAGCCTATAAATTATGAGTGACAAGTCTTTGGACCAATAAAAGCACCACCATATTTCATGCACAGTAAATCTGATGGCAGATTGCCGTAGCGTGTGGTGGCTGACATGTTTATTGTTGACACAGCAACGGGAGCGGAGGGTGGGGGTCGCTATCCGCCGTAGCTGAGTTTACTTAAGCTTCCCTTCTAGATGGAGGTCAAACAGATGGGAACTTTGAGATGTGGACAGTTCGTTATGTCTAGGATCTAACTAATCTGCAAGCACACAAACAAACATGCAGACATCAATTCACCCAACATCTTTAGGGAAGCCATTTTTCCTGCAGCTTTTGCAAATCCATGCAGCCTCTGCATTTCCTGCAACAGTCTGTCCCCAATCCGCACAAACTGAAAGGTTTAAAGGTTACAAGCAAAGAGCCAAACTGATTTTTCTCATTTGAATGTGGAATAATTAACTTTGGAAGGAAGACTTTTTCCTGCAGTTTTCACACTCTAGTTCAGTCTTGCTATCATTTTTCTGCTTAGTCAGACACACATTTATAAAGCAAATCATCATAAACTATTAGCAAATAAATAAATACACATTTAGGCTAAAAAAAAAGCTGGAAAAAATGAACAAACACATCGTTTTACTGTATATAACAACAATTTGCAGCCTAAAAACAAATTTTATTTTACTTTATTTTAAAACAATTTAAAAGAATAGAATCTGAACATCTAGACATTGTAATTCTTGAATCTGAGTGTTTTTCTTACCAAACTAACCTAAACTATTCAGCAGATTTCACAATATTTATTTAATACTTTATATACAATGATAAATTGATAATGAGACGAAATGATAAAATAGTGAAGATGTTTTCTACCTCTGCCAAATCATTACTATTATAAATTATATTGTGTTTTTTCATTACAATGACAGAATTAAATAATTATTTATAATGCACTTTGTGACTTTAACCTATTTTAGTTTTAAAGCACAATTTTAATAAATGGTTAAATGAAAACCTTATTTTAAACACTGAACTATAAACTAAAAGAGAATTGTACATGCCCACAAAGTCCTTCTTTAAAATGTCATCTTGACATTTTTTTTAATATAAGAAATCCTTGAAAAACAAAACAAACTAAACAAATTCTCAGAATTAAATCATTCAGCGTTGTGTCAGATTTTCTTACATTTCTATCCTCTCATGTTAGATAGTCTGTCTGCCTTTTAATATATTGCAACAATCTTATAAAGTGACCCAGTGCTGATTGCACCGTCGTCCACCTGTCCTCGCCCATCCAATACACCATTCTTTATAATTAACACGGCTGTTGCTGTATGATCAGGGCATTACAAGTCTTCTGCCACAGTCCCTAAATGGACAGATTTCAGCAGAAGCCCGCCGCTGTGATCGGCATCATTATATTTTAATTAATCCATTCTTCTCCCACCAACACAGTAATTACAATCTATTTTATGACACTGCATGCTGTGAACGAGGGGACAGAGGAGAGGAATAGAGAATAGAGAGAAGAGCTGAGAGAAAGGGCTAGAAAAGAAGCAGGTTATGAGAAAAGAAACTAGAAGGAGAGGTGATGACAGCCTGCTAGAGTAAAGGTGAAGAGAGAGAGTGTGAGTGAGACAGAAAAATATCACAAACACTGTGACTGATTGCTGACATGTCATTGGTTGTTGGACACTGTGAAAGGATCGTAAAAGCATTTATACGATGTCTGCGAGCACAGGCCCCACTTTCCCTCAGATTCCTCTGTCATACAGAGTGTAGGAGAAACCTCTTAGCCTCTGCTTGTGTAAATCATTACAGGTAGGAACACTAAGACACACTGTGGGTGTGAAAATAACATCAGAAAACTACAGTACCTCTACTCTCTAGACAAGATCACCTGTATTAACTATTCAAGGGCTTTTTATGCCTGTCTGTTCTCAATGTAAGTCGCTTTGGATAAAAGCGTCTGCTAAATGACAGTAGTAGTAGTAGTAGTAGTAGTACTGTCTGTCTAAAAGAGGTTTTACCCAGTTTCTTAGAAAATTGCAATGATGACTAGAAATTAAGCAAACCAAGTGTGAGGTTCATCAATCTAAACAGATGGGAAAAACATCTGACATTTTCTACCCAAAAAATATAATAAATAAATAAATGAAACAGTGGGATGTTTAGTTTTGGAGCAAGGTGTGTTTAAAACAGCTTGGAAACTCCACTAGAGGAAACCTCGTGTGTCTCTGCAGTCCAGACAACATTTTCCTACTGATGATCACACTTATAAAAAATATACATCAGAAGAGCCACAAATTGAAACAAGGCTGTTCAGAACATTTTATCTATAAAGTTTTTTTTAAATATATTAAATCTTTTTTTAATTAAAAAGTAGGTTTAATTTACATCCCATCCCACAGAAAGTGCTGATCAGGAACCTATGGGAAGGGACACCGGATGCAGACCTCAAGGATAAAAATCTCTTTTCTGTTGCCCCAAGCAAACTATTTTAATTTAAGAGATGAAATGCATCTAGTTTCCAGCTCTCAATACATCCCAGGGCAAAAGTCTGTGAAGGAGCAGCTTCTGGAATCTGTCCAATTAGAACAGTGTGGGCTCAATAGGACGGGAGACTAAGCGAGTCCTAAACAAAGGCCAAAGGAAGTGAACCATATCAATAAACCCCAGAAATTTACATGATCTGTTTATAAAAGCAAGTAAAAACAGAATAAAATAGTGAAACATATTTGATAGTTTTATGCTTTTGATTTTGCCCTTAAACATGTTTCCACGTGATAAAAGAACTGCTATTTTTACAGTTTTCACTCCAGATTATTTGAAAATATTAGAGGAAGTACTACAAAACATAAAAAGCCACAAAGAGCTGTTGAATGAAAAGCTGCAGGTGAAAAGCTGCACACATCTACCATCTCAGCAAGCAAGCCAGATCTTTCCCTCCGTCCTGCTGTTCAGACTTTTGCTGTGAAACTTAAATCAGATTACAGTTACTGACAGAATAATGGAGAACAGCCAAACTATGACTAGTTTTTAACGTGGAGAAGTGTTTTTTCTGCAGTTCAAATAATCCTGTGACATTAAACTGAAATATCTGTTACCCCTGTGATGATATCTGTAAATCCAGTCCGGACTAAAATCATTGATACAGCTCCTTTACACTAGGGATTTAACTGTTTCATTTTAAAGTAGCCCAGAGATTGTAGTCAACCCACACAATGTATGAAACTCAGTAACTGAAACAGCATCCAGATGTCATGTAGGGATAATTACATCTTACGTTTTTACACCATAAAGATTTCTATATTCCTTTAGAAAGCTTGTGCTTTTATGGATGTTGTATAAAATATTTCTATATCAATATTCCTGCCTCTGACAGAGAGCTCAAACATAGTAACTGAAAGGATTTTAAAGATTCTTGATCTGCAAAATGTCTTTTCTCTGTTTGTCACAACCAAATTGAACTGATGAGTTTACAAACAAACAATTTAAATATATAAATAATCAATGTTGGCAACACCAACAATAAAGAAAAATACATTTAACCCTTTCAAAATAGTAAAATGCTGAATTATGAACAACAGCATAAAATGTATTAGTTCTAAAATGTCTATGATGTAATTTTTTCAAATTCTTATTATTTTACAAACATGGCAAGAGTAGGTTCTCCACATATTGATGATATATGTTAGTAATCAGGGCTTGACATTAACTTTTCTGTTCACCAGCCACTGTGGCTAGTGGTTTTCCAAAGTTACTAGCCACTCAGCATTTTCACTAGCCACAATTTTGTTGTTGAGAAATTATGTTTAATATGATTAAAGCTAAAGCAAGTTTACTTGACCTAGATTTACAACCTTTTTAAATGTAAATGACCATTCTCGACCTGCTGTCTTCCACTTTTCGTTAAACTACCTTTTCTTTTTCTTTGTCTCTCCTTCCTTCGTTTCATCTTCATGTTTTCTTTTTGTTTGCTCTTCGGGTTTCCTGACGCCTTGAATGTGCCGCCACATTATCACCCCCACTACTTCACAACTGTTGTCCACAGGGACCGGCTGTCTAAAGTGACGTTGGTCACGAATGGACCAATGAGCAAACACTGTGCGCAGGCAGTGCTCATGGGAGTTGTAGTGTCTTAGTCTCACATTGCAATTCGTTTATTATTTCAGATGTCATTTGAGAAAACTACAATAAAAAAATGTATATAAAATTCAGCCCGCCAAAAGTGGCTAGTCGGAGTGGCTGCGTCACCCGCCACTGCTGAAATTCACCCGCATTTGGCGGGTTGGCGGGTGTTAATGTCAATCCCTGTTAGTAATGCTTTAAAAGTTTATACTGCACAAGAACTAGTTCAAAGTTCAGATTAGAAAGATTAAAACTAACATATTTCATGTTTGTTGTTAAAATCTCAAAAGTCTTAATCTTAGATTTATTGAGTTTAATTTTTGCCTATTATTTTAGAGATGAAGTTTCTTAAAGATTTTGCTAATTGGCAGATGATGTCATGGAATCATTTTGTTTTTAAGGACATCAAAGTGACACAATAACAGTCAGATTTTTATAAGGCTGCAGAGTAACAGCCGTTGATGGTTTGGGACTACGTGATTGAGATCTTCAGGGCAGCTCCATGGGCCTTCCTTCCCACTCTGAGACACAGTCAAGCTAAGTTATAAGAGGAGAGACCCTGATCATCAGGTGACATCAGTGTCTGATCCATGAGGTTCTCCTTGATGTCTCCAGGATCATTTCTGCTCAGTGTGAGTTGACTTTCATAAGACAACATCACTGAGGCCTACTGTCCCTCGTCCAGTATAAACGCTTCCTGGACAAGTCCAGTGCCTGGTGCTGTCCAGGTGCTGTCCAGTTCCCTCTGCAGGTCATCATGCAGACCCCGCTGATGTAAACAGTTTCAAATAGTCTGATGTGACACTTGGTGTCTCTCACCTCCCTTAAATGTTTCTGGAGTTGAGTGACACTGTTCATACTGAAGCATCATCAGTGTAGGATGTGACGTCCAGATCTGTCTCTCTGTTACAACCTGCTGGTGACTCTCTAAGCTCAGTGACCACGTCCACCTGAGAACATCCTGTTTAAAGCCTCCTAATGATGATATACTGTTGATCAGCTGATGGGTTGATCTTGGTTTCATGATGTAAACATCATGATGAGGAGGCTGCTTGAATACCAACTCTGACTAAACCAGATAATTTTATTGTTTGATTCATGGATCAAACAGCTGTTTTGAATTTAACCATCATTAAGCTCCTTATTAGAGAACAACAAGTTGTTTAAAAGTACTGAAACACTGAACAGTTAAACATGCACATTCAAAAGTTTAGTGAAAGTCACTTCACATGTAAAGGTTATGATGCTTTTTTAGGTTCATCCTGAATTAGTTACAAGTATTTATTATCAACCAGAACGTTAAAAATTGGCAGCATGTCATTTAGTTTTCCTTTTCATGTTATTGTCCTGAAAGGTGCATGTAGTATCTGGACTGCAGTTTAGATGGTTAAGGCTGAACTTACAGCCCAGCTGGTAGTTTTTGTGTTTAAAGATGGAAGAAAAGGAATGTACAGTATATCAGATATGACTACCAACCACAATAACATTCTGACTCCACTGTGACACACGACATACAGACTAGCACCTGGTCCTGAGGGAAAACACATGAAGCAACTTAAAATTATAGCAGCTTATCTTGAAAATAACTTTGTTTTCAATGTTGCCAAAAGGAGTTACGCTCAGTTTACATTTGTCTCAAAAAAAAAAAAAGGAAACTATAAAACCTACGTATTTCATGGATTCTCGTACAAGGTTGAGCCATGAGTCATACAGAGCAAATTACTTGACCCAAATAATTTGCTGCCAAACATTTGGTGTCAGCACTACAAGATGAGACCTGAGGTCCATGTCTTTATTAGGTAAGGGATGTTTTCTTACATGAAAAGGATCTACGTCTTTTTGGGCAGAAAGATTTTTTGTTGTGACTGATCAGATCTAATTTTCTTGCAAACCCTAAAAACTTAAAGCAAAAGGAAACAAGAAACTGAGCAAATTAGGTTGATAAACATATAGAATTACCTTTTAGCTTCATGTTAAAAAGCAAGCAGACTATTGGAAGGGTTAAAAGTAACTTGAATGGTGCTCTTTCATGTGTGTTCAAAACCTGTCAAACACTGAAATACACGACTGTAACACAATACCTGTGGTGAACATGGTATCCTGCTGTGTTGATGGTCCAGCCAGGCTCTTCAGGGTCAGGGATTTTTGCTGTCTTGGCAATCAAATGCTGAACATCCCTCCATGTCAGATCCGGACTGGGAAAAAAACATAAAACAGAATAACTTCAAACACATTTTTAATTTGTATTAAACAACTAATTCAATTTCAATGAATTCAGTTTATCTATTTGCATCAGTTCATAACAAAACTCCTCAAAACACTACAGAAAAGTAATAAGTCCAATTCAAATGAAAAGGTCCAAATTTTAATTATATATAAACAGTTAAATCCAATTGTAATATATGAAAATTAAGTAGGTCATAAAATACCAAATGGGGTCTGAGCTGACAGGAAAGAGACAGACAAATCCAGAAGGGTTGGACGACTTGTCATTTCAATAGAATGAGAGATAGAGTTAGATTAGCAGCAATAATAATAATACTAATAAATGCACGCTAAACTGGAAGCTGGTTCCACAAGGCAAGAGCCTGAAAGCAAAATGCTCTTCCTCCCATTCTACTTAAACTCTGGAGACCACAAACAGACCAGCAGTGTGAGAGTGTTCTGTTAGGAACATACAGTATAGAACAATAAGATCTTTTACATAAGATGGATCTTGGTTGTTTAGAACTTTAAATGTTTGAAGTAAAATCTTAAACTGTTTTCTGGATTTTACAGGGAGCCAATGAAGTGATGCTAAAACTGGAGAAATTGAGAATTATTAGAACACCTTGATACTAGACAATTGCAATAGCTAAGCCTATAAAAAAATGCATAGACTACTTTTTCTGCATCGCTTTGGATCAGAAGGCTCCTAGTTTTAGGAACGTTATGCAGGTGGAGGAAGGAAGTCCTGGTTTTATATGAGAGCCAAAGGGCAAGAACAGCACCCAGATTCCTAACACTTGTACTGATGGCCAAATGATTCCAACTGACAACAAAGTTTGTTCACAAGGGGCTTGGATACAAGAAATATAGCATCTGTCTTTACTAAAAACCACAGAGGAAACACTTCAACTCTAAAAAAGAAAATAAGAAGCACAAACTCAACTCTGAATTACTGCAGAGGTTTTTGGAAGATAGCTTATTAGAACTTAAAACACATTTTATCATTTGCATACAAAAAACCTTACATTCCATTAATGCAAAGGTTTATTGATATATACGCTGCTGCAATGAGACACTGTCTTTAAAAGCTGTTAAAGTCTATATAAAAGCATCTATTTGAGTCAACCTTCCATTATTAATAATGGCGTCACTAAAAACTGTGAATCCAACAAAGAATATTTGATACTTAACAAAAGAGTCCAGAGAGCTAAATGTAGAAAAAGTCCTTTTTTAATCCAAGGCTGGGGAATTCAAATAGAGTAGACTCAAGTGTCATGTCAAGCAATATACAGTACTAATGGAATCCAATTAAGACCTTTAAACTACACTGAGAGCTGGAGGATATTAGCTCAGTTTTCTATAACAAAAGACCAAAGGGTCGTCAACGGGGGCTTTTTTTCTGAGAATAAAAAAGCACAAAGAAAATCGGGTTTTCTGCTTTATCCACTCATTATTGTTCCCTAAGAAAATGATTTGAATGGAGCAAAGTAAAACTGCTCAGCCACCCACTCGGAACTACTTTTTTTCAGTAAAGAAATGCCATTGCTCTCTGCCTCAACATCTGTACACAGACTCATTTCTCTGGTGCAGAGGGACATAATGACGGTGTTTAAAAGTGTGCCACATGGCTTTATTCCTCCCATCGTAGCATCATGCTAAGCATCAGCTTCTCAGGAAGGTATATTTTCATAGGTTCATAAAAAAAAACAAATCTTGATTTAGAAGGGAAGTAAATCTTTTGAAAAGGAAAAGCAAAACACAAGTAACCTCTTCATTATACTGCTGTTTGGTGTAGAACATCTCAGGAACTATCAGATACAGATTTAAACTGAAGTATTCCATTCACATGCTTAAAAAAATGAAGCAGAACAAAAGTGAGAAAAGAAGCCTTCATTAGGAGCACAAAACAAAACCACAGTTAGCACAAGCACAGGCAGCAAAAACAGCATGATAGGAATTATACCAGTAACACTAATAATAAATGGATAGAATGAAACAAAACAACAACATTGCACAAACAATTATTTTAAGCTTTGATTTCAAAGGGACTGGAGTGTGAACGGGGGGAATAAGCTTTGTACTTCTGAACTATTGCTGCTCACTCACTGCACGCGTCTATGTGTATGAGTGCGTGTTCTGTGTTACATATTAGCTGCAGCAGCGTGATTCTGTTGTGTGCACTCCCCCACCTCTATCATCAGCACCACCACCACCATCACCCCTTCTGGTGGAATCAGAGAAAGCCCCCACGGCCCCGGCTGGTTTGCATAAAGCAAACAAAATTAAATTTGCTTTGCTAAATCAAAGCATGTATGGTATTCCAAGCCGCTCTCTCTGGGACAAATTACTTCAACTGGCCTTCTTTGTATCATAACAGAATTTAAAGAAAAAAAAAAGAAAAAGAAGGGAAAAAAATCAGTCCAATCAGTGGCACTCCAAAACCCTCGACTCAGGAATTAATTATTGAACCAAAGGCTTTTCTCTCTCCTGGCAGTTTGTGACACAGATCTATTTATTTTGGAAAAGTCATTTTGCTCTTAAAAGCACATGCTTGGCTGAGAGCACTGCTATCTCTGTTTCTCTCAGAATTTGCTTCTCTTTGCTGCACAACCCCTGAAGAGTCATATAGATGAGTTTAGACCAGAAAATGAACCTTAAAACTCCATGACCAGCATCAACTGTGCTGCTGGTTTAACTAAAGTACCACTGGAGATAAACTGAGTTGGTAACTGTTTCAGAAAGGTGGCAATCATTTTAGTTTTTGTTATTTAGTGCAGGTGTTTTGTTTCAAGTAAATGTTATTACTTACTTTTAAATTCAGTTTGAATTATAAGAACTTTACACATGTTCCGTAAAGACGTGATAATAAATTACAGTAACAATCATTGTTTATTATCATTTAGCAGTTTCATGATTTTATTTTTCTAGAAATTTGTGCAAATGATATTCTGAAGCTGCAACATTGTAAGATTAAGGAGAAAATAGTAAATCCTTAATGAACTTTTGTATATCCACCTGTAATAAAACCAGCATTTGGTTTAAAAGTAAATGTTTTGAAGAAAATTAAACTGGAATTAAATGTTAGAGACATCCATATTTAGACTGACAAGGTGAAGCTAACTAGCTACACCGCTAAAAGCCCTTAGATTTTATGTGAGCTGTATATCTGACATTTTGCAGCTGATTTTAACTCTATTTCTGTTAACCTGTAGGCCTCATTTTAGAAATAAAGTCTGAAAAATTAAATTATTTTAAGAGATTAGAAGAAACTAGAGTACCAGTTAAAAGTCTGAACACATGTTATTTGATGTTTTTTTCTTTATTTTTATTTTCTACATTGTTAATTAAGGCTGAAGATGTCCAAACTATGAAGGAGTACAAATGAAATAAAACAGGAAACCAAAACAAAATGTGTTTTACTGTGGAATACTTCAAAGTGGCTAATTTTTGATGTGATGACAGTTTGGTCTGACTTCATACTGTACACACAAACTGTAATGGCATCCCATAATTAGTTCGTATTTCACCTTCAATTCAATTCAATTTGATTTGATTCGATTTGATTCAATTCAAAGAGCATAAAAAGAAGGTTTGTCTGTGTTAGATAAAATGGTCTCATGTTGAGACGGCGGCCTCGACTTGTTGCCAAGCTAGGACTTGTTTACAGATACAGATGTTCACAGATAGTTTTGCAGACACCCAGTCAAAACACATGCTCTATCCACTTAGCATCCACAAGGCAATACATTAAAACTACTGATCCACTACAGGAAGTGCCCCTCCCACTGTGACGGGTCAGGGAGTGTAGATTATATAATAGTAAACAACATGAAATCTGGGCTCTTTTTACTTTATTGGGGCATTGGGACTGAAAAATCTCAGAACTGCATCTGCAATATTTCCTCTATTTGATAATTAAATCCAATCAGAAAATCTAAATTCTCCCTGTGTGATCCTTGTTATTATATTAATTAATATATTAATATTGGGTTTCATCATCTGTATATAGGGACCTGATGTTGCTGAAGTCATGTGCGACATCTCTCAGTCTCAACTCCAATTCATCTTCCCAAAGGTGTTCTTTCAGGTTGAGGTCAGGACTCCATCGTAACTCTCTCATGTCTTTATGGATCTTGCTTTGTGCACTGGTACACACTCATGTCAGAACAGAAAATAGTCATCCACAAAAAACACCCAAAAACATTAGGGGCATGAAATCATCAAAGGGACTTGGTAAGCTGAAGCATAATAAGATGCTAGCATAAGCCTAAGGGTTAATTTTATTGGAATTAAGGATCCATGCCCTGTGTCTGAAGAACAACCCACGCTACAATCACCCTCTACCAAACTTCACTCCTGGCGCAATGTAGCCACACAAGTACCGTTTATGGCAGCTGCCAAGCCAAGACTTTTCTTTGGATTGTAAGGCAGAGAGGTGTGATTCATCACTTCAGTGAACACATCTCCACTGCTCTAGAGTCCATCGCTGCTGCGCTTTACATCACTGCATCCAACACTTTGCTTTGCACTTGATAATGTCGGGCTTGGATGCAGCTGCTCACCCATGAGAATCCATTCCATGAAGCTCTCCACACACTGTTCTTGAGCTAATCTGGAAGTCATACAAAGTTTGATGGTCTGAAGGTACTGAATTTAGAGAAAGTTCCTGAGTTTTGCGCAATGGTGACTCTGGCATATGCTGACCCTGCTCTGTGCATTTATATGTAATACCTCATTGTGTCCGAGTTACCATAGTTTCCACGTTGCAACTGTACCAAGAACAATTGACTATAGAATACAATATTTAGTAAGGTGTAAACTAACAGTCTAAAGTCCATTATAAGTCTATACACAGAATGGGATATTCAGGAGTAAATAAAGACTCCAAAACATGCATTTATAAATTAACAAACATCAGCTTGAAACAATCAATCTCCTATACAAAGTTACACAGGTGGGTTCAAAGTGAAAAACAATAAATAGGATTTTGTTCAATAGTTAAATTCCATGAGTTTCTGGTTGGTTCTTCAAACTAGTGCTTATGGCTTGAAAACAGAGATATATAAAGTAATTAAGCTGGTTTTGGAAATCAAACTATCATTTCCTGTTAGTTGCCACTCTGAATAAAAGCAGGATACTGTATACCTAATCTATATTTTTAATGATTCGTGATTTCATATATAAACCCAAGAAACCGATGATCAGACAGAAGCATTTAGCAAAGCATTATTAGCGAAGTGATGTAAAAGAGAAGTTTCTTATTATCTGTTTCACTGGTTTCACTGGTCTGAAAGTCTCCAGCGGCTTTGTTCCTCCTTCTGTATTGTTATTTGTAAACTTCAATCATGCTTCCTGTCACAGATTATTTCTTTCTAATGAAGTGGTTTTAATCCCTGCAGAATCCTAACTGCAGCTGAAGTCTTCTTTCAAAATCTCATCTAAGACATAAGCAGCAACATCAAAACCAGAACATGAACCTTGCTGCAGTCCGTCATTATCTATACCCACTTATTCTTGTTCAGGTCACAGGGAGTTGGAGTCTAATGGGCTAGGGAGGTGATATCGCCTCTCTTCCATTCATTTTCAGCGAGACAAAGCGATAATCGCAAGTCTCCCTGCTGCTAAGCGAAAATCGTGCATGTGAAATTTCATGCCCATGCATGTATCGTGCACATGCAGGCTTGCTACGCGATCCCAGAGAGTTGAGAAAATTTCAACTTTTCATCGCTGTCACTCTGACGAGGACCAATCAGTTGAGGTTCATTGACTGACCAATGAGCTGACAGGATGCTTCTCGGTCATCTACAGGAAAACATGGAGGAAATTTTGAACTGAATTTAACCAATTTATGTCTTTTTCATTTCTTGTATAACAAAGTCAGAAGTAAGATTTGACTTTACTCCAGCAAAACCTTATGACACTTCATATCTAGCTTTTTGACACCCCTGAACTGCTTTGAACCCAGGACCTTCTTGCTGCAAGGCAACCACACTGTGCAGCCTCCTGGGAGCAGCAATTGAGTGTAATCATATATGAGCATCCTACAGACCCAAACAGATATCATCCCTTCGATAAGGCTTGCAAAGCAGTACAGCAGCCGTCACAGTGAGCACACAACAGTTTACAAATCCCCAGTTAATAGGATCAGGCCTCATTGACTGGGCCACTCCAATGTGTCTGATGTAATCTATTAGCTCTATGATAGTCAGTGTCTCAGTCAAATCGATAAACCTGGGCCTCCATATTGCTCCACTGTGGACTGTTACTCCACTTTAGTGCTGCTTAGAATGCAGCCTTACAACTACACAACCAGTGCATGTGTGTGTGTCTGTGCATGTTCATACAGTAGAGTTCTATGCTTATTATGCTAAAAAAAAACAGCTGTTCAAACATGTGCATGTCATGTGTAAAGCTATACATTAACTGTAAACATAAACACTGTAGCTGTTAATTCTGCTACACAAATATATGATTAAATATGAGGTTTGTGTAAGTGTCTGTTTTAACTAATTATATTGACATTTGCAATAACCCAATATACATGTATAGGTTTTTATTTCAGTACTGTACAGTAGTGCAGTACACCATTTGTGTGTATTAGTGCCACTTAAGCATACATTGCACAAGCGGAAGTGTTTGTGCATGAGTGTGTGTGCTCTATTTTTGTGTGTGAGAGTGTGTCTGTAGCAGCTGTAACTGGGTTTCCAATTAAGTTTAACCAGAGGATGGATCAATGCAAGTCCTCTGTGTGCAGGAATGAGCAGCCCTGGGCCCTCAGAGCATGCCCACAAATAATTTATCAGTCATACTGGGTGCAGGCAGAGTGGAAAAGGAGGAGGAGTAGGACTGGCATGAGGAGAAGGAGACAGAGAGCATAAGGACAAAGTGTCCAGCCAAGGGGGAGGAAACACCAAAGATGGGCAATCGAAGAGATAGAGAGATGGAGGGGTGAACAAAACAGAAAAAGATCAGGACCTGGAGGAAAACACCACCAGCTCTCAATCTTTTAGAAGCATGACTCTATGTTTCCCCCATAAACAACCACTGAAAATAGAATTCTGCAGGGATCACAAGCTACATCATTCTCTCAACTTTAAACATATTGGATATTTATAAATGCTGTTAGACAAGAGAAGAGAGGCAAACTGCACACAAATACAGATATATGTTCAGCACGCACATACAGTGCCATGAGAAACCATTTTTCCTCTAACAAATTTCTTCTGTTGTTGCTTTTTTGCCACACTTGCATGTGCCAGAGCATCCAACTAATTTTACTATCAAACAAAGATAACCTGAGTAAATAAAAATGCTGTTTTTAAATGATGTGGGATTCGAGGGGGGTGGGTAACAAAAGATTTTTTGCATAAGGCCAAGTTGGCTGAAATAGCTTTTTAAAAAACGTCTTTTGAATAATGCATTGTAAACTTACTCAGGTTATCTTTATATGATATTAAATGTTATTTGCTGCAAAGAAATACTCTACAGCCACTTTATTAAGTACACCATGCTAGTACTAGGGCAACCCTCCTTTTGCTTTCAGAATTTCCTTAATTTGTCTTTTTGTCACACATTAAATACAATGGCAGATATATTCTGAAGAGATTTTTTTATCTATATTGACATGATAGCTTTAGACAGTTGCTGCAAATTTGTCAGCTGCACACCCCTTATGCAAATCTCCTGTTTGTCCACATCACCGAGATGCTCTATAGTCTAGAGAGCCAATGACTGTGGAGGTCACTGAACTACAGTAAACTCATTCTCAAGTTCAAGAAATCATTTTGTGATGATTTGAGCTTTGCAACATGGTGCCACATCCTGCTGGAAGTAGCCGTCAGAAGATGGTTATAATGGAATAGGTATGGTCAGCAACAGATACAGTGGGGCAAAAAAGTATTTAGTCAGCCACCAATTGTGTAAGTTCTCCCACTTAAAAAGATCAGAGAGGCCTGTAATTTTCATCATAGGTATACCTCAACTATGAGAGACAAAATGAGGAAAAAAAATCCAGAAAATCACATTGTCAGATTTTTAAAGAATTTATTTGCAAATTATGGTGGAAAATAAGTATTTGGTCACCTACAAACAAGTAAGATTTCTGGCTTTCACAGACCTGTAACTTCTTTAAGAGGCTCCTCGGTCCTCCACTCGTTACCTGTATTAATGGCACCTGTGTGAACTCGTTATCAGTATAAAAGACACCTGTCCACAACCTCAAACAGTCACGCTCCAAATTCCACTATGGCCAAGACCAAAGAGCTGTCAAAGGACACCAGAAACAAAATTGTAGACCTTCACCAGGCTGGGAAGACTGAATCTGCAATAGGTAAGCAGCTTGGTGTGAAGAAATCAACTGTGGGAGCAATTATTAGAAAATGGAAGACATACAAGACCACTGATAATCTCCCTCGATCTGGGGCTCCACGCAAGATCTCACCCCGTGGGGTCAAAATGATCACAAGAACGGTGAGCAAAAATCCCAGAACCACACGGAGGGACCTAGTGAATGACCTGCAGAGAGCTGGGACCAAAGTAACAAAGGCTACCATCAGTAACACAGTACGCCGCCAGGGACTCAAATCCTGCAGTGCCAGACGTGTCCCCCTGCTGAAGCCAGGACACGTCCAGGCCCGTCTGCGGTTTGCTAGAGAGCATTTGGATGATCCAGAAGAGGATTGGGAGAACATCATATGGTCAGATGAAACCAAAATAGAACTTTTTGGTAGAAACTCAACTTGTCGTGTTTGGAGGGGAAAGAATGCTGAGTTGGATCCAAAGAACACCATACCTACTGTAAAGCATGGGGGTGGAAACATCATGCTTTGGGGCTGTTTTTCTGCAAGGGGACCAGGACGACTGATCCGTGTAAAGGAAAGAATGAATGGGGCCATGTATCGTAAGATTTTGAGTGAAAACCTCCTTCCATCAGCAAGGGCATTGGAAATGAGACGTGGCTGGGTCTTTCAGCATGACAATGATCCCAAACACACCGCCCGGGCAACGAAGGAGTGGCTTCGTAAGAAGCATTTCAAGGTCCTGGAGTGGCCTAGCCAGTCTCCAGATCTCAACCCCATAGAAAATCTCTGGAGGGAGTTGAAAGTCCGTGTTGCCCAGCGTCAGCCCCAAAACATCACTGCTCTAGAGGAGATCTGCATGGAGGAATGGGCCAAAATACCAGCAACAGTGTGTGAAAACCTTGTGAAGACTTACAGAAAACGTTTGACCTCTGTCATTGCCAACAAAGGCTATATAACAAAGTATTGAGATTAACTTTTGTTATTGACCAAATACTTATTTTCCACCATAATTTGCAAATAAATTCTTTAAAAATCAGACAATGTGATTTTCTGGATTTTTTTTCCTCATTTTGTCTCTCATAGTTGAGGTATACCTATGATGAAAATTACAGGCCTCTCTGATCTTTTTAAGTGGGAGAACTTACACAATTGGTGGCTGACTAAATACTTTTTTGCCCCACTGTATACTGTAGAACTTTCACAATACTGAATTGGTCCTGAGGCTCTTCCTCATTTTGATCCTCTTCACCATGTCTAGATACCTAAACGCACTGAATTGTTGTCAAGTGATTGGCTGATTCACTATTTGTTAGCAAGCAATTGAAAAGGGGTGTACCTAATAAAGTTACCAGGGAATGTACACCCTGATGAAACAGAGACCACCAAGTGCCTTACAACTACACACAGAAACTCAGTGCTTCTATCCTGCAGAGTGTCACTTTCTTCTGTTTGTCTCTATCAATCTCAAAGTACCAAGGCATGGACTGGCAACAAGCTCCATGTCGCTCTGTAATCTCCTCTTAATGTGCTGCTCTCTGAGCTTAAATGAACCCACTTGGAGTGACTGTGAGCAGACTGAGATTCCTCCCATATTATCTGAACAAGTGCTACTAATGGGTCTATCAATTAGGCAAAGTCCAATAACTGCATGCCTGCAATCTATGTTAAACACACCGCACCGATTTAGTCCTGATTTCTGTTCCTAATGATTGTTTGTAAAGATGGGTACACATGCATAAGGGTTTCGGCACATTTGGTCTTCGAGACTGAATTTGTGAGTTTAGAATTCTTCAAACACAGAACTGTGTCTTAAAAATTGTTTAGAGTTTGAGCTATGGTTTATAAATGTGCATATAACACATGAATATGTTCTGCAATAAAATAATGAGCAGATGTGCTTATTGTTTGCTTTGCAAAGAAAGCAATGCTTTTAGTGTCTATTTGGATGTATACACATTAATGTATGCTTCGATCAGTCTGATAAGTGCAAAAAAGTTTAGATAGTGTCTATTCTTGTGTTGGTTCAAAAAACACTTTTTGACAAATGTAAATTACTTTATATTAATAGTTCAGTTTGCTGCTAATGGTGTAATTGTATGAAAGAGATTTTCTTGGCACACCACAAGACCCTTTGTACCAATTAAGCATTGTTCATTTGCCACAGCCTATCTGAGCATTGCTGCTGTCCATGTCTATCGCTTCATGATTTTAAAGTACACTTTTAAGAGAAGTGAGTGATCCAAGGATCGAGCAATGCCTCTTGTGGCCCATGCGAGTCATTAGTTGTCAATGCTGCTTACAAAAAATAGTTTTAAAACCAGTCCTTTGAGTGTGTCTGTGCATTCGAGTTCAGTTGTAAACAAACTATTAAACTTAAGTAACAAAATAACTCTAAATATAATTTAAACTAATAAGAACTTAAAGAGGCCATTTCACACAAATTTCAGGACCTTGTGGTTATTTCTTAAGTATTAATCTGTTATATGAAACATTTTATATCTAAAAAACGTTAAGAAACACTGACTAAGAGAGAGAGCAAGGTATACTGTTTCCTGCCCCGCTGCACATGGCAACAGCAGATGTAATCTCTTCCTGTTTGTTACGTTTTATGCTACAGCTTTTAGCCAGCAGCATGCTAAGCGTGCTTTTAACTGTGGGACCTACTGAATACTAACGAACAAAGGAGCTGTGATGAAACAAATACATGCTGTTCGAACTCTGGTGTAATCGCCACCTTCATAGTTTGAGAGATAAAAACTGATGAAGTTGTTGACCTGTTTCCACACCCACAATGAAGATACAGTAAGAACACCTGTGGAGCTACAATATTCAACCTCAGAAAAAACGTTTTTAATGGAATGGCCTCTTTAATATACATATACATTCATTGGTCAGATTTAAAAAAGTTCCTTGTTTTTTATGCATTCCTTGGCTGCAATATGATTAAATTCTTTTGTAACTATGGGAAGAAGTCGGCATGGAAAGTGCTACTAGCCACTGGGCAGCTTTTTGAGTACTTCAGCAATCTCTGTCAATGTAATGGACACAACTCCCCAAGTCCTCAGGCCCTCCTCTACTCAGTGGAGGACATGGTCCTCAAAGTGCTCCTTCCACTGCCCAATAATTTCTGCAGTAGGCTATGGGTCAACAGTTTGCCACCTGAACCAATCATAGCCTGGGATGGGTTCTTCTTTCTTTGCCTGAGTCGTTGAACAGTTTGGGGTCAGCCAAAAGTCCTTCTCCATGGCCGCCCCAAATTCCTCCCATGCTTAGGTTTTTGCTTTGGTGACCACCGCAGTTTTTCTATCCATACAGTACCTGTCAGCTATTTCAGGGGTCTTCTGAGACAGCAAACCCCAAAAGGTCTCCTTCTTCAGCTTGATGGGCTCCATCACTGCTGGTGTCCACCAACAGGTCTTCCTATGGTTACCACCATAAAATCCCATCCATAACCTTCAGTTGCCACATGATTGGATAAGGAAAATCAACTTGTAGGCAAATTATCCCAGTATTCTTACTCCTGATCTAATGTCCCTAAAATCCATACCATAGTAAGAGTCTGGTATTGCTGCTCACAACTTGCGCTCATCCAATTTGAAGCAGTTTAGACAAAAATAATGGGTACAATTTTTAATGACTAAACATGTAAAGCTCAAAGATGTAAAGATGTATTGAAAGATGTACCTAGATAAGTGTTAACTTTAGGGGTGGAGGGGTGCAAATATGTATACTGTACATGCTCATGCTATCTGTTGAATACTTTTGAAACCTACTGCATACATGTTAATACAGCATAGATGAAATTCTTCTCTAAGTTATCAGGCAGCATTCAGAACAACCCTCCAAAAGGGGCTGCTTTAATACAGTACATCAACAGACCCTAGTATTAAGCAAGAAGCGTGAGTACAAGCTCTAATATGACAGCCTACAATGGGGATAAGTAAAATCTCAAGCCACCAAAAATCCCACTCTGGATCTCTGGATCTTCCTGCCAATTGCCGTTGTGACTGATATCTTCCAAGTGTGCCATATTTTGTTTTGGAAACTGCAAGTGCTTTTGTGCAGGCCTGGAATGAAGTCAGTTTTCGCAAATGCAAAAAATACTATGAATGAGAGACAGAATCAATAAGATGGGGACAAATTCTCTTGGGTAGATTAATTAAGATTGAGCATGAAGAGCTCAGCCACCATTAAAATCAAAAAAGAAAGACCTGTGATGTAAATCCTGACATCAACAATATGCTGCCAGATATTAATTAGAGGCCTACCATTCTTATCATGTATCCAATATAGTAATAAATAATTTATCACAACAAGGATTTTTTTTAAACCAATCATCAGAATTGCACCCGAACTGAGCCAGAATTGGGCATGATATTAACAATCACCTGTGCCAAGGGTGTGTAGCAGTTTTTTGTTTTTTATTTTGGCTTAGTTGAAAGGATCAAAGAATCACACACTGAATGAAAAACAAGAGTATAGTATGCTACCTATTCATTATAAAAACACAACATCATCTGCAAAATACCACTAAGTAAAATGCTGAGCTAATTGCTAATTGATTATAATTCAAACCCTGATACATGATACTGGTAAACTACCATAATGTCAGTCTGTCATTCTTATAGTACTTTGGAACAGACTGAAATATCTGATTTCCTATCCAAGTATATATCTTGACACCTGTGTAACTTATTACCAGGGGGAATGAGTTCCTCACTCAGTCTGTCTGTCACTGTTTGACTATTTGTTTACTTTATGACAGTATATACTTCTGTGTCATTAATCTTTGGTTCATTCATTCCCCAGTTGGAATAAAGCTAAGTATTTTATTCTGCTTTGCTTTACATCTGTAGATGTCTAGTTCATCTTTTCTTTCGTTAAGTCTATTTAAGCTGTCTGATAGATGGTATGAGTGGAGTGAGTCATTGGACCTAGCTAAAAAAAAGATCTTTGTTGGAACACTTCCTCATTAGCTTTATTCAACTGTGATTAAAATACTGTAATAATGAAAATATAAAATAATTATTTCATATTTGTAAAACATGTTCTAATGTATGAAACATTTTAATTAAAGTGGTTTAATTGCATTTTTACCATGTTAGGGCTTCCATGATTACCAGACTAATTGGTAACAAGTGAGGGTGTCGGGATTAGGTATACTGTATGTATATATACTGTAGATATATAGTGAGAATGAGAGAAAGGGAGTCGGCACCATAAAAACATGAGCACAGTCCTGCTGGCCTCAGAAAAAGAGGTGATATATAGTTTAGTCCGTGGCAGCAGGTCATGACAAAGCCTTTAACAGTAATGTCCTGGGAGTTGTCTCGCCCTGGGGACCCACACTCCATTTTACAGCCAAGCAAGTGAGACTGAGAACATGGCTGCATGACAGCTGGAGCAGTCAGGCAGGCCTCTGGAACTAACCATGGCATGAAGATGGCAAAGACATCACTAATATCACTACAAAACACCAAGGCCAAACCAACAGCTGATGTGTCGAGAGCAATAAAGAAATGGCAGTCTGGAGAATAAGATCAGGAAGGAGATTTTTTAAAGATTTAGGCAAAAAAATAGAAAAGGTATGGAAAAAAATAATCTAGAGTCATTTAGAGAGTCAAAGTGTTATGCCTTTCAGGTACATTTTTCATTTTAAGAGTGATTTTAAGGGACTTGTTTTAACACAACATGCTCACCAATAACATTTAAAATATCAAAATAGGTGGAAATGAGTAAATCTGTGAGATGAATGAATGAATGAATGAATGAATGAATGAATGAATGAATGAATGAATGAATGAATGAATGAATGAACGAACGAATGAATGAGCATTTTTCAATCCCAAATTCACACTTTGTCAAGCCCTCCGTTTTTCAATTATCTAGGCTCATGATTCTTTCCTTCTAAGGAACAGTGTTATATTTAGGAGTTGGTGAATATGGACATGGATGACTCTTGGGTGCGTGCCTTACGTTATTCGTGCCCTGTAAATATCATTCCAACATGTTATGTTATACATGGTTATGTGAATAGTCATAGTGTTCAAGTTACTTCTGTCTTTTCCTCACATCAGATAACTAAAGGTAAGACACCATGAGTGTCCTGGGTTGGCGTGTTTACAATCTAAAGTTCCTAAACTGTTTTACGGGCTTTCTAAATATAAAAACGTCATGACTTTACCTTTAATTTTGCACGCTGTCAATAGATTTACTGGTATCTGGTTAGAATGAATCGATAGGTACTCACTTTACTTCTAAGGCAAGAGCTAGAATCCCTGCAGCAATTGGAGCAGCACTGGATGTCCCTGGGAAGTGTGTGACACATCCATCACCAATGTTGGTCACAGTCACCTGAAAATAAATAAACAAATAATTAAAGCTGCAAGCAGCAATGACTGGTCCTTGCACCTGTGCAGCCCAGAGCCTCACCTCACTCCCTCAAACCCAGAATGCTCTGCTCAAGGAGGCCAAAGATAAATTTGCTCCAAAATGGATGGTTTCCAGTAGAATAAGGACTGTAAAAAGAGTGTCTGAGACTGTCAAAGAGCCACTATGTGAATTCACATAATAAATGTATGTGCCAAGTTTCTGGCAGGTAGATCCAAACAATCGGGGTGACTGTAGCTTAGGAGGATCATGTTACAATCGGACTGAACTGTTTGCATACAGATGACTTTGAATCTGGACCTGTAGATGTGAATTAGACTTGTTACTTTGTCTAGTGCTTTGAGATGGTTTTTGTTATGAAACTGACCTCGGTTGAACTGAACAGAACTGAACTGGAGTCTCGTGATTTGGACATCTAAATCTTCTCTATGAGCTCCTCAGACAGCGCTGGCTTTTGCCTTTCTGGTCTTTATTTGGCCATGCACATGTGCCCTATCATGGTTATTGTCATGACAACAATACCAAATTAACCAATAGAATTAGTAGAGTACTCTGCACATTATCCAGATCTATTTTTACTCTGTTATACATTAGACAATATACAGATGATATACATTAGAGAATTGTTTTTAAATAGAAATAAAGTTGTAAAGGTATCAAACTTGTACATATCTGTATACAGCAGCAACATTGAAATGTCAACTGAACTATAACTGCAGAAATAAATAAAATTGAGGAAACTAAAATGTGTTTGAAAGTATCAGATATTGTTCCTGCAATCTGCAAGACTCTATTACGTTATGTTTACTGTGATACTTAATACCTCTTTATAGGTGATACTTAATACCTTGTGATACGTGATGTCGCACTGTAACTCAACAACAACCCATACAGGAGATCCTTCCTGTCCACAACTAGAACCCTCTATAATGACTCTATGAAGAAACTGAGTTGCAACAACATTTAATTTCCCTTTGGGGATTGATAATGTATGTTTGAATTTGAATTCCAATTGAATTTGAATTTAAATATTTAGGATTTTGACTTCAGGACTTCCACTCCAGATGGGCAGAGATGTTAATGCTTACTATTCCATGTATGATTTTATTTGAGTTGTTTTACTATTATAATTTTTGCATGACCATTATTCTTTGTAGTAAGTACATGCATTCACATGCTGTAAAAGTGACAGTAAAAGCCTTTCACGTTGTCATCACTGCATGTTCAATTCCAAGCAGGTTTAAACCACGGCAACGGGACTTTTTATTTTTGAAAATATGCTTCTTGTCCAAGGGGCTTCTGCTGTCCAACTACAGAAGTGCAAAGTTTCAAGCTTTTAAACTATAGTGAGCTAATCACGTCCCTTGAGAAGCAAAACATCTTCAAAAATAGAAGAATTCCAGTTGCCTTTGTTTAAACCTACCAGGATTATCATGCTCCTGATGACTGAAAACATTTACCAACATATCAAAATTATTTCATACTGATTACAATCAAAAAACAAAAACAAACAAAAAGAAATCAGTCTTTTTAAATGTTCTTATTATGTTGAGGTTGAAAAGCACAGAAATCTGAGCACACAGGGTGTTATCACAGTGATAAAATTGGCCTTTCTCTGTCTCTAGCCCTGGAGTTGGCACTGCATTTTCTCATGGTTTTTCAGTGTTAAATCCGCCAGCAACACTTTCAGTTTCTTCCTCTCTCCTTCTCAGCCACTACAACTATGCTTTACCTCCAATTAACACTTATTTCTGTATGTCTTCGAATGTGTGTGCCCAGTAATCACCTAGGTCATTTGATGGGCCTTGATAAATATCACACCAGTGGCTGCTCTTTAACAGGCTTCTCACAGCTCAGAGGAGCCAAAGAGTTGGGTTACTGTTTCACACACACACTCACACACACACATACCTAAACACACACAGTCCTTAATGACAAACACTGCATTATATATCAGAAAATATAGCCACACTAACCAAAGGTAGTGAGCCTCCCACGCTGGCCCCTGTCAGGGTGACAGCCATCACTCCAGGGCAGGGTTCACCAAAGTAGGCGGGCTTCCCAGTCTGACTGATAGCACCGATAGCAATGTTGTAGATGGAATTAACATAACCATCTGCACCACAGTGGTCCTGCTGCATCCCACCATTACCAGCTGCCCACACAAAAATGCTGCCTTTCCCACTTCGGCCCTGAATAACACAGAGAGACATATAAATATATTTATTTTTAATTTCCTTTTCATGAACACCACAAACAGGATCAGTGAAAAGGGTAAAATATAGTGCTTTAATGTGACTCCAGCCCACCATAAACTTTCAGCAACCCTTTAGGGGACAAGGTCATAATTCTTCTCCAGATCCACAAAACAGATGGACTGAAAAATCCAGCTCCCATTACATCATCAGAAACTGTGCAAGGGTGGATTTCTGTGTACTGTACCACAATACAGATGAAAGTCACACTGCTCCATCATGAACAACTTGAGCAGTGTGATCCTTGATAGTGGAAAGACACTCTCCAGCCCCCCTTTTTAAAAAACTGGAACCACTATCCCAGGCTGCTACTCTACAGGTGTTGTCCTGGTCTTTATGTAAAACTGATGATGGGCTTTTTGACTACCTCAACAACCTGTGCCTGTGAAAAAGACTTGCCTTCCCACAAGTCCACAGACTTGTCCTCAGTTAAGGGCAGATGAAGGAAAGAAACAACAATATTCCCTGACCAGGTCAGCAATTTTCATATATTCATACCCCATAACTCCCCCAGGACACAGGACAAACTGTCCCAGAGATTTTAGTTGAATATGTCATGGATACTGACAACTCTGCCCATTTCTTTATTCAAGTGTTTAAGATGGTTGGCAGCAGTTTGCTGCCATGGCTGCACCTTGCTATTGATCCTGTTTGTGGTGTTGTTGGACAGGGTCTCATGGACAGGATCTACTTACGGTAAAAAGGGCCATAAAATTATTTGTAATGCTTTTGTAGTCTGTTTACTGCAACCATACAGTGCTTCTATTACCCTGCACGTATGAAGGAGCGTGCACCCATCTGGCTACTGGAATACAGCTCAGAAAATATCCGAGAAAATCCCTGGCATTGCATTTACAGAGAACAAAGAGGAGATAAAAGACATCCCCCAGGATCATGAGGTACTCAAGCCACTCCATCTATATATGGTCATGATTCAGCTGAGGGGTATATTGTATATTATGAAAACAACTTTGTTTTAAGCAGTTACATGCTACTTGGGAATGTTTAAATGTTGCATATACAATACATACAGTGGGGCAAAAAAGTATTTAGTCAGCCACCAATTGTGTAAGTTCTCCCACTTAAAAAGATCAGAGAGGCCTGTAATTTTCATCATAGGTATACCTCAACTATGAGAGACAAAATGAGGAAAAAAAATCCAGAAAATCACATTGTCTGATTTTTAAAGAATTTATTTGCAAATTATGGTGGAAAATAAGTATTTGGTCACCTACAAACAAGTAAGATTTCTGGCTTTCACAGACCTGTAACTTCTTTAAGAGGCTCCTCGGTCCTCCACTCGTTACCTGTATTAATGGCACCTGTGTGAACTCGTTATCAGTATGAAAGACACCTGTCTACAACCTCAAACAGTCACGCTCCAAACTCCACTATGGCCAAGACCAAAGAGCTGTCAAAGGACACCAGAAACAAAATTGTAGACCTTCACCAGGCTGGGAAGACTGAATCTGCAATAGGTAAGCAGCTTGGTGTGAAGAAATCAACTGTGGGAGCAATTATTAGAAAATGGAAGACATACAAGACCACTGATAATCTCCCTCGATCTGGGGCTCCACGCAAGATCTCACCCCGTGGGGTCAAAATGATCACAAGAACGGTGAGCAAAAATCCCAGAACCACACGGAGGGACCTAGTGAATGACCTGCAGAGAGCTGGGACCAAAGTAACAAAGGCTACCATCAGTAACACACTACGCCGCCAGGGACTCAAATCCTGCAGTGCCAGACGTGTCCCCCTGCTGAAGCCAGGACACGTCCAGGCCCGTCTGCGGTTTGCTAGAGAGCATTTGGATGATCCAGAAGAGGATTGGGAGAACATCATATGGTCAGATGAAACCAAAATAGAACTTTTTGGTAGAAACTCAACTTGTCGTGTTTGGAGGGGAAAGAATGCTGAGTTGGATCCAAAGAACACCATACCTACTGTAAAGCATGGGGGTGGAAACATCATGCTTTGGGGCTGTTTTTCTGCAAGGGGACCAGGACGACTGATCCGTGTAAAGGAAAGAATGAATGGGGCCATGTATCGTAAGATTTTGAGTGAAAACCTCCTTCCATCAGCAAGGGCATTGAAAATGAGACGTGGCTGGGTCTTTCAGCATGACAATGATCCCAAACACACCGCCCGGGCAACGAAGGAGTGGCTTCGTAAGAAGCATTTCAAGGTCCTGGAGTGGCCTAGCCAGTCTCCAGATCTCAACCCCATAGAAAATCTCTGGAGGGAGTTGAAAGTCCGTGTTGCCCAGCGTCAGCCCCAAAACATCACTGCTCTAGAGGAGATCTGCATGGAGGAATGGGCCAAAATACCAGCAACAGTGTGTGAAAACCTTGTGAAGACTTACAGAAAACGTTTGACCTCTGTCATTGCCAACAAAGGCTATATAACAAAGTATTGAGATTAACTTTTGTTATTGACCAAATACTTATTTTCCACCATAATTTGCAAATAAATTCTTTAAAAATCAGACAATGTGATTTTCTGGATTTTTTTTCCTCATTTTGTCTCTCATAGTTGAGGTATACCTATGATGAAAATTACAGGCCTCTCTGATCTTTTTAAGTGGGAAAACTTACACAATTGGTGGCTGACTAAATACTTTTTTGCCCCACTGTATATATGCTGCAAGTAAACCTTCAAATTTGCGTAAAAAGAGTAATATAAGAAAAGGTTACTGCTGGGAAGAGAAGAGAAGAGTTTCTGGCTAAACGATGAATCAATGATAATTAAACCACCACTGTTGCCTTTGTATAGGTAGGTTGTGTGTTCAGTCATTTTCACAGCAAATACAAAGAAGAGCACCGTGACTCTGGTGTTTTTATACCATGATGATCTCTAATAATGGGACACCAATTTTAAAATCCATCTCAAGACTAATTTTACTCTTTTTAACTTTAGACCAACAGAAAAAAACACTTTTTTTAGCTCTTGAATTTACTTTGTTACCTTAGCTTACGTCTTCCAGTAATGACTTGTGTACCATTGAAATGTTAGTTATTACAACAAATAACAACCAAACTTTGGCTGTAAAATCTGAGCTTTGTACATTTTGTCCTTCCAGTCTCACTGACATCGTCAAGGTCGGCTTTAAATCTAACAGACAGCAGTGTGAACTTGAAGATGAAAGCTTTGCCTTGTGTGTTCCCAGTCTGAGGGCTTGTGCTGTCAGTCTGTGCGGCCCATCCATCTCTGCACCATCATCCCGTGGACCCCAACTGCACACGTAGATGTCAATGAAGTGCATGTTATACATCAGGGCTGTGGCCTCCATGGCATCAGTAACGATGCCGTCCAGCAATCGAATACCTGAACACATTAAGAAAGTCACAGTGATCAGGGTTTGGATTGAGAGTAGTGAAAACAGTAAATAAGAAAGTTAGAACCATGTGCTATTTAAGTTAACCTGCATTCTCTAAATTACGTCTTGCTTAGGATGTGAAGAGAATTTTTTGCAACAGCAAATAAGGTTATTAAATCATCTTTATGTGTAAAACTATGTAAGCTCTTTAAAATTAAAATTATTATATTTTTACTTGTCCAGCAACCACAAACTGATTTGAATTAGTAAAATTGAAGGAAACCACTTACAGGTGAGGGTCACAGTAGACCTACATTAGATCCTTGATTTGCACTTCAAGGAAAAATCAACTCTAATCTTAATCACTTTTTTCTAGTTCAGCATTTTTGAAGTTCTTTTTTGCTCTAAACCAACATTTTGACTAAGTTTCCCTTTCAGGTGTTAGTCATTTTAATTGGTTTAATTTTTTTTCTTGCCCTTTGATGGACTTGTCAAGGGTCTTTCCTGGTACCAGATATATTAAGTGTTATGGTGCCCTGCATCCTCACTGGTCAAGCAGTGGCGGTGGAATCATCTTCATTCCTTTGGTTGTAGTGACTGATTGCACATATGATATCATTTGAAGCAGATCACCACTGACGCTGAATATCTGCTTGGTTGTGCTGGTTTGCTAAAGTTTTTTAATATACAGGTGCTGTTTTTATTAATAAAAACTCCATTTTATGTTGAAGCCCAATGAGCTGGGTCATAACATCCAAACTGAAACATGAAATTATATTATTGAGTTTAAAGATGCAGTGATGTATTTGACTAAAGCCACATTCCAAGGAAATGACCTGAAATCTCAGCAGCCCTGAATGTACTGACAGAACTAGAAAAGTTTCAGCTTCATCAGACTTTTTATTCATACATTTTTGTGAAACTGCTTCTCGGATTTAACGGAGATCAGTTCTAAAACAACAACAATTAATAAATCAAATTTGTATTTATTAGTTTGTTTGGGTTTTCTTGCAACAGATCACGCACATTAAAAACTGAGAAATGACCTCTGTCTTGTGAAATTGTACAGCATTCATTTAATTAGACACTGTAAAACTAAAGCCTTCTGACAGCTGTGAAGAGCGTCAGCACACAAAAGCAAAGACTGATTGTGGATTTTAAAACTAGAGTCGATTTTTTTAATTCTCCCTTACTAGCAGCACTAGCAAAACTGTAACACTACTTTTGTTCCGTGTGCTCAAAAGTGAGCTGTTTGAGCAAATAATGCCATAATAGTGTGATTTTTTTTGTTTCTGTGGGTGTGCTGACATGTTGACATGTTCAGAGCATGTATACGACCAACAACACAAAGACGCTGTTTTTCTCAGAACCAACACTGCCGGTAATGCAGTACTATAACACAGTTAAAGAAACGTATCTTTGTAACTATGTTGTTGGAAATAAGTTGGCTTCAAGAGCAAAAATCCACCTCATGCTGAAGCTTTATAAAAAAAAAAAATATTTTTGGTTCAAATTAAAAGAAAACTACATTTTGAATACCAATCATTCAGATGTTCAATACAACTCATCATAATTTATATATGCCTAAAAGATGTCTAAAACAACAATATAATTTCACTTGGAATTTTAAACAACTTTCTAAAGAAAAAAGGTCAAGCAGCATGCAGCCCACCTCTCTTCAACATACATATTTCATGTGGATCTCGTCTCTTCGTCTCCTCCGCACTACGCCTTGTTTATGACCCAACAGGCTAAAATAAAAACTAAATGTGAAAAGAAATTCCTGGACTTGCCTCATGACGTGTTTATTTTTCCGCTATTTGTTGTCAGTTCTGCCACATACTTTCTGTGGTAAATGATTGATGTCAGGGATGAAAGATCTTGGATCAAATTTCATGTGTCAGAGTTCAGCGAAGGGATATTCTATCTTTTATGAGATGACAATAATGATTCAAGTTCAAGGAGTAAAATCTAAGAACTGAAGGAAATAATTATATTCAAATATCAGACTTCAACCTATAGTGTTCTTCATAAAACAGAAAAACTGTAGTTCTGAACTGAAATTGAAGTTTTGTCTTGTGTATTCAGATCCATCAGTCAACAATGTTCCAATCAACACCAAAAAGACAATTACCTCAATTTCAGCTGAAATATATAGCAAGTAAACAACTTGAGTGTTGCTCAGTAGCAGATGGGTCAGGTGTTGAACTGAATGCCATATTTTTACACAAAATACACTAAGATCAATTTCTGATGTTTAACTATAACTACAAGTATAACTTCAGGGTTATTTAAAGAATAATGACTTCAAACCTCTAAACCTCACTAACATTTTAACGTTCTTTGTTAAACATTTTGTATTAACATATTAGACTTTAAATTGAACGCTCCTTTTGATATTAGAAAGTGATTGCAGGTTCCATTTGGCACAGTTTTGTGATTATTTAATGAATCATTGCAGAATGTGAGTTAATCATTGAATGTTGAATTAACTCTGATTGGGTTTTTTTGGTTGCTATATGACACTATTTAAAGAGGTCCTTCCATTAAAAACGTTTTTCTGAGGTTTCTGTTGAATATTTTAGCTCCACAGGTGTTCTTACCTTCATAGTGGGTGTGAAAACAGGTCAACAACTTCCCTTTCAGTTTTAAACTCTCAAAGTATGCAGGTTTGAACGGTATGTTTTTGTTTCGTCACAACTCCTTTGTTCATTAGTATTCATCAGCTCCCGCAGTTGAAACTACGCCTAGCATGCTGCTGGCTAAAAGCTGTAGCATAAGACGTAGCAAACAGGAAGCGACTACGTGTGCTGTTGCCACATGCAGCGGGACAGGAAACAGTATACCTTGTTCTCATAGGCTAGTTTGTTAGCCAATCAGAGTCCAGCAAATTCAAATAATGAATAGTTACAGCCCAAAACCTGATGAATCTTGATGCAGACAGATTGAAAGGTCTGTTAATAAGTATTTCCTAACGTTTTTTAGATATAAAAAGTTTCATATTACAGGTTAATACTTCAGAAATAACCAGAAAATCCTGAAATTTGTGTGAAATGGCCTCTTTAATATGTTTGGTTTTTTTAAAAAGATTTTAGTGTCATGTCATATTCTTGGCTGATACAGTACAGCTTTATTTAACTGCATCCCATTGTCTGATGAAGCTGTGCTGTTTTCCTCACCCCCAATCCTGGCGTTGAAGGCGATGCCCACTCCACAGTAGGAGTTGTTGGCCTCCATAGCAACTTCCCCTGCACAATGTGTACCGTGACTATAACAGAAGGGGGAATAAGGTGTTAGCCACATACTGAGCGTAAATAGACAGGGATGAGAGTTTTTTTGTTCCTGTATCTGATGTTCTGACCTGACCACACATGATAATTATGCCAGGACACATAATTACACACGGTGCGACCTGATTGGTTGATACTAAATTACTAAGAAGTGAGGCTCAATAACAGGAAAGCTTTCTGTTGATTTCAAGCTCCTAAACAGAGCTTAAAATACAAGTCACATTTAGCCTACTAGCTTGATGCTCAGCCCATGTGACTGAATTCAAAGAAGTTCAGTTTTAAACTAAGATGCAAATTTCATGCTTTAAAGAAAGAGACCAGTGTGCACACGAAGCGGTACAATCGACAACGCTGCTGGAATAAATAATTTTATCCTTCTCAGCAGCAGCACTGCAGGTGCTCTCCATGTCCAAAATGAGCGTAAGCCAGGTTCTTAGTCAACTTAAAGTTGCGCACATTTTTCCGCTATGTTTTTTTATAAATCCCAAAGTTTGCGTGGAAAGTTGCTTATGCAGTTTTCCAACCCCGTTTTGTGCGTAAGCAAGCTTTATAAATGAGACCCCTGGTCTTTTAAGTGAATGTCTGTAAAAAGAACAATGAATATCTCGTTCAGTTCAGTTCTGACTGGATTGACAAACCAACTGCTAGTCCAAGCAAGGCCAGTTCCATCTTTACATCAATTTAAAAGAATCCCTTTGTGGTTCATGCAAACCATTGTGTTAATATTGACACAGCTGTCAGCTTGGCATTACATGGTTATTCCACCAGAACTGATATTATATTCCCATCAGACTGACTACAAAGAATTCCATAAGAACAATGTATAATAAAAAATTGATGATGATGTAAAGGTTTTATAAAAAGCATTCTTATGAACTGCTATGAAGCTTTAAGATTAGATTTATTTTAAAACACCATCAATCCATTTTAAACTTGGCCCTAAATTTCTCTAAACTAGAGCATAATGTGGGGGAAAGTCATTTAAAGAGTGATGTACAAAAGTTGAGATAATAATTGTTATACACAAACCTACTTCAAAAGTTCTGAAATTCTGTTTTCATATTGCAATGTGAAGAGTTTATACCTGCTCCTTACAGTCATTATTCGTTTTTCTGTCTTTTCAAATGTAATTATTAGCTAGATTATTTATTATTATTATTTCTGGGAAAAATGTAATATCTTAAAATGGAGCTTTGTATTTAACATAGACATATGTAAACACTTTGTTTAGCCAGCAGCATTTTTTTTCTTCCACAGTACTCTGGTTTTGCTGCTTAGCTTACATGTTCTTATCTCACTTTAAACAAACAGACCCAGCTACTTCTTTCCTTTAAAAAGACAATAATAACTCAGTCTCTGACTGAGACTCCAGAGAAAATGGCTTAAGGACAAGAATCACTACCTGTTCTCCTCATCTCTGACAGGCATGGGATCATGAGACAGACCATGTGAGGCACGCAGGTCAAAACTGGCGAGGGACTCCTGGGAAAGCCAGACATAGAAACAAATGAATCACAGTGCAGGACAACAAAACTCCTGACACAAAACATCAACATGACATGGCAGGAAATGAAGGAATCCTTTGAAAAAGCCTTGAAACAGCCACTTGAATTAGTCTGTCAACATACTACCTCTGACAGACAGCCATCACTGTCACAGAGGAGATCCCTCTGCCTGTGTGGTTTATGTATGTGCCTCATAAATGTGAATAAAGTTAAATGAACTGCCAGTGTATATAGGCATAACACGAGGAGGAGGATGTCTTGGCAGCACACTGTACAAGAGCAATTATGTATCTCTCTTGCTGCAGCCAGGCTTATCCATGCCAGACAATCTGCTCTGACAAAGTACAAGTCGGTCTACATGCTTCCAACTGCCTATAGGATTATAAAAGACAAGGCAGGAGCAAACTGCTGTACCACGTACACTTCGTAGCTAGCCAGAGTAACACCAGCCCGACAGCTTTACATCAAGATAAAACTTATATTGTACAGGATATTTTTAAAATAGAGAAGAAAAATAGATTTATAACAAGTAAATAAATGTGACACAAAAAAGAGATTTGTGTTTGGCCAATAATTTCTTTTGCGTAACAATTCTTCTTGACAATAAATCTCTTACTGCTGGAAAGTTTTTTTAACTTCCCATAAATTTCCCAAATTTGTTATAAAAAATGCATTTATGTGTTAAACAGCAGAGTTGGGTATGTGGGATGTGCCAATCAAAAGCTTGCCAAATGTTCACTGCCAATGCCAAACAGTGTTTTTTTCACGTTTATCTCTTGTTTGATGTATTTTTATTTTTAGAATGTCTGGTTTTCCAATTCAGGTGCACAGGCATTCCAGGTATATATGTTATTGCCAAGAAGTATTGTTTTAACAAACAAAAAACCCAACAAACAAACAAACTCCTAATTTATGGGCTACATTTATGATTGTTTCTTGGCTAATGACAATTCAGATTTTCTCATATTATATAAGGACACAAAATAAAAAATATATAAGGTTGTAGACAGGAAACTGAATCGTAAGCTTTATTCATAAATGACAAATGACAAAAAACAGAAACGTATTTAAATTGTACTAATTTTAAGAGTACTTACAAAGTTTTTTTTCAGGTCCTTGTTTGTGTGATCTACACCTTTAAAGAAGATAGAAAATAGTAGGTTGGTTAAAACAGATTTTGTGTAAACTGACAGAAAACGATGTGGCTAATGACTGAATATTGTCAGATTTCTTGCTAACTGGATTCTAAATACTGATCTTTAAAACATGTAATATTCATTAATTTGTTTCTGAACCTGCTTCTTTCTGTTCAGTGAGTTGGTGTCTATCTCCAGCGGTCACAGGGCGAGAGACAGGGGACACCCTGGACAGGTCACCAGTCCATCACAGGGCCACACATAAATAACCACTCACACCTAGGGACAATTTAGAGTCACCAATTAACCTCTTGCATGGCGCTCTATAAATAAATAAACTTGAAACTTGAACCTCCAACATGAAGCTCTAAACTCTTCTCTCTGAGCTCCAGTCAGCTCTCACTTTTGCTTTCACTGGCCCATGTTCAGTGTGGTGCACACAGTGATACCAAACTGAGCATGTGTGTTCCTTTTAAACCACCTGAATGGATGATGAAAACTTTGAAGACAGCTGTGATACCAACTACAGATCATGTCTTAGTTTAACATGTCCCCTTGGGTAAAGTATTTTAAAATGTTTTCTAGGAGTACCATCATTTTTCCAGGCCAGTTCTATGAGTTTGTTTTGTTTAAAATATTCAGTTTAATCACAATTCACACACAACATCTGGTTTTCATTATTTGATTGCAGTAAATTTTTTAAAATATTATTAATACTTTTGTCAATTCCAAACTGCTTTAATGACTATTTTAAGTTTTTCTTTTTGGGTGGGGTGCCAACAAATTTGTCTACACCTGTAAATAATAGTGACGGGTACAATTTACAATGCAGTGACAGGATACTGTGGATAACTTTTGAGTTTTGTGGGAAACAGGTGAAGAGTTCGATTTATTACCCTGTGGCAATATTAAAAAAACATGTAAAACATTTGGACTTCAGTTTAGAGAAAACTTTTATTCTAGGCATTACATTTATTCTGGACGTCAACAAAAAAGGATTAAAGGACATTTGATGCTCACGACGATATTTATGAGATCAATGCCTAATTTTCATGTTTTGTGTGTTCAGTAATGCCTAAGTGCACTTGTCATGTTGTCACGTTCCTTGGAGCAATGGTAGCAGTGCATTTTCAAACCATTTGTGCTTGCTATGTGGTAGACAGGTTATTAGAATTTTGAATTTTGAGTGCTCGACTAATTGGTGCAATTAATTTGCCAAAAAGTACAGCTTTTTTTAAAATTTAGGTTTTGTCAGGATTCCTGCTTTGCTCTGAGTTACTGCACATGCCTGTGTGATGACTGACTGAACAAAAGGCAACAAAATGTTCCACATCCAACCAGAATCATTCCATTCCATTTTATTCTTTCCTTTCACTACACACCTTTCTCACATCTTTTCATCCTCTTGTCTTTCTACATCAGTTGCCTTTCTTTGGCTTGCCCCCTCCCCATGTTCCCCCACCCCTCCTCACTCCATCCACCACCACCTCCATCTCTGCTGCAGCGGGGCTCCTGTGGTCTCAGCGAGAGACAAACGAATGAGGGCCCCAGGAGGGCCGCGCCCGCTCTGCTGCACATCACTCACTCTCTGTCTCTCAATCACACACACACACTGGGACCTGCCTGCCTTTGTCCCATGCAGGCAGTGCCTTGGGTTGCCATGGAAACCCAGGGAAGGTTTTGCTGTCATGGCCTGATTGTGTTGAGCTCAGGCGGGATGGAGTCCTGGGCGTGTGCAGCCTCATTGGAGTCTGCCATTCTGAGCCACACCATGCCAGGTCAGTCTACTACTTTCCAAAGATGAGCCCAGATGCATTGTTATCCATGTCTGCATCTTTTATTGGATCTTTTTGTCTTGGACACAATTCCTTGTTTGTGACTGAACTGTAATATTCTACATCACTTTAAAGCTTTTTCATCTTTTGCACTTTGAAGGACATTCTATGTCCTTTTTTTAATCCCGTGTGAGAAATGAGTCAGAACTGGGTTTCCTCTTGAACCCTTTCACTTTAAAAGCTTTGATTCATTTGTGGAATTTGTTGGAATGACAGGCATCAATCAAACCAAACTTCTGATGCGTTTAGAAGAAAACAGTTCCACAAATGCATTCCTTCTGAACATGAACACATTCTTCACCTCAGAACAACTTTTAACATAAAAATCACAAAAGCCATTGTCTTTTTGCTGTTTTATTGTGTGAAGTTAAAAATGGTCTTAATTCAACTGCTTTTAATCTCATCTAACAGTCTTTAACAACAAACATGCCACATATTAAGAAAATCCAGTCACTGAGATGAAACAAGTTCAGATTGTTACTATAGTTTGATGTAAGAAAGGAACTTAAAAAACATCAGCTGATTTTTTTTCTGTCTCGCGAGGGAGCAAAAACTCACTGGCCACCTTTTTCTCAAGCCTGGAACAATCTGGTATTTCCTTATGAAGCATTGAACATAAGGCCAAGCAAGGATGTTGAGCAGGTTTGTATGTACTCTGAATGAAAGCTTGAGATGTTTTATGTAGTTAAGGGATCACATACTTCCCTCATACCAAACCAAACGTCCCTCAAATCTCTTTTCAAACTCTCACCACATGCTGCTTTATTTTTTGTTTTAATCCCTCAAAGTGGAACCAGGAGACTCTACTCAAAGCTCAGTCCTCACCATCTTTTGTTTTGTCATCTGCCACGTGCATATCAGCAGTTAGCTCATTACATCTCTGAGATAAACTTAATGTCTAATGCTGGTATAGAAGCAGTGAGTCTTTGCTGTAGCTGCATATAAAAAGAAATGCTCTAGTGCAAGAGGCAAACAGAATAGCTTAATAAAAGCTTTATGTAATTTGATTTCAGTTTATGGAGGAGGCATCCTTTGAAACATGTTGAGGAAGAAACTAACTGCAGATGAATAACAGGAAAAGGTCTGAGCTTGGTAAAAGACGATTGGTGGAACTATCACATATATATTTAAGTTACAGACAGAAAGCAATTTATTGATATTTAGCCATTTCTAATGAATAATGAAAAATATAAGACATTTATATTGTGTTATTACAGCTGTGGTTGCAAGTTGGAACAAACTATTTTTAGATCATTTTACCACCAGTTTTCTCATGATGGAAAAACAACAGCCACAATTATATGGATACTATTATCTATATAATAACTAATAACTGATTGAAGACACCATTTTTTTTCTTTATCTTTTTTAAAGTGTGGATACATTCCCTCGTCATTTGCAAAGCTCAATAACAGCTGTAAGCAGGTAAATGAATTGTTGTAATTTATTACATTCTGTCATTAAAAGAAAATTATGTATTCATCGTGTTAAATTATAATTAAAATTTCATTTATTTTTCAATACAGTGGTTCCATGATATAAAGATGTTTGATCTGAAAAAAACAACATACAACAATTTCCCGATGATCTGATTGCGATTGCAAACATACATGCATGAATTAAAGTGAACATAATTCTGTGCAACAGAACAGCAGGTGTATTTGGATCGGGTCTGCAGGACTCAGTAAGGGACGGTTTGACACTGGGTCAAATTGAGTGTCAAAACATAGCACCCTCGAAAATGTTCAAGGATGATCCAAGTGGAAAAAATGTATTCAGCCAGGTGCATTCACTCAGGTAGCTCCATACTGCCGTAAGTACAGCCATAAACACACTCAGACACAGTCCAAGGTCTTCTGAGAGTGAAAGTAAAAAGCCACATCCCACAGTTATATGGAGCACTGTAGGTGGTGGAGCCAATGCAAAACCTTCTATGAATACAAATGCTTTGAACCTGACTGACCCAGTCGAGATTGTGATTGCGATTGTGTGTGTGTGTGCATTTTGTTCTTTGCATGTGTGTCGGCGTTCAGTGGCAGCAGCTGCGCTCTATCTCTCTGCTCCTGCAGCATTCACGTCGGTCCACGGGGTCAACCACACACACAAATCAGACATGGAGACGTGTCGGAGGCCATTTTGAGCCGACGGTGAGTCGTGCCTAAGCCGCTGCAGAGAAAATGAGCCGACATCACATCAGAGGAGGCCCCCGCTACACCTGATCTTCCTCCCACCCCCTATTGGGCTGGCTCTTGCTGCACAGCTCTCAGTGGAAGTTACTGTACGATAAAACAGCAGATGTCAACAGGCTGCCAGAGAGACTTCAAGGTGAAGGAGGAAAAGATAGGAAGAGGGAGGATGTTTGTCATGTAATAGTATAATCAATATGTTTGTAATGAGGCTGTATGGAGCTGATAATTTGTATATGCATGAGTGCAGAAGAAGTGAGTTTATGTGTGCGAGAGAGATCCAGGGAGACAGGGGATGTGAATCACCACCCACTAAGGGTGAGACTTCCTCACCTTACACCTCACTCTCATTAATCAGCTCAGTATTTAAGAAGGACTGGACACTTAGCTGTAATTACCTGCCTTTGTCACCGTGTGTGTGTGTGTGCAGGGATGCTTAAAAAGTAAATGGCAAAGAAGCATCTTTGGGAGAAGACAAGTTTGATGACAGACACAAGATGAGGGCAGAGGCAGCGTGGGTGATGGAAAGCCTGAAGCTGGCCAGAACACAAAGAGGAAGAGAAGGCAAGCTGAGAGACGAGTGGGGAAGGAGGAAAAGGACTGTTGGGCAGGAGTGGGAGAGGTGAGCAAAAAAAAAAAAAGAAGAAGAGAAAAAGATGGAAATAAGGAAGAGGCAGATAAAGACACAATCAGAGAATAGAGGATGTGGTGAAGGAGGAAAGAGTTGACTTCTAAAGTGGAACATTAGTATTCAAGCAGCAGTCGTTCAGCCCACCTCACCCAGCTGCCCCATCGCTCCAGCGGTCAGCTCTCGTCCTGTGGCGAACTCACAAACAGAGCTTTAAGTTCAACTCTGAAACACTTGCTTCAATAGATATTGACTGCTCAAAGATTTTTTTTTTTTTTTTTTTGCTCCCTATGGCGTGTGGGCTTCAATTCTCAACTGTTACCTAACTGTAATTATTTCTGAAATGTATAAATAAATTCCACTCAAAAGTTGAGAATTTTTCTGTCAATCAATACATAATAAGAATTTGAAATTTCTTGTTCTTCAGAATAAGTGCTAATCAGACCAGAGCCGCACACCCACATACAAAAAACTGGATATACGGTAAAGACACGGCAAAAAAAAAACAACAACATAAATAAATAAAAATAAGAAAGCTTGTAGAGATCTATATACTAAATAAAGTGAATGCAAAAAAATGTTTTTTATATGATAAATACAGTTTCACAACTCTACTCTCACTGTCCACTCGAAGTGTCAGGTTTCAGTGCAGTTATGACTGCCAGAGATGAGAAGGTAGGAGGAAGGGAGGGAGTTTAGGTGCCAAAGTCCACCTCGCTTTTCCAGGAAAAAACAAAAAATAAAATGTGATTTTTGAACATATAATAACACATTTTTAGTTATTATTGACTTCAAAATGACCTGAATAAAGCTGCAGAAATGTTAGAAGTGGATTTATTTAAAGTGCTAAAACAATACTTTCACATTTGTCTACACAGATAATACAAACAGATTCCCATCATGCATTGCAACAGCCCAACAAGTTGAGGTGGGTTAAAACAATAGACCCTTTTCAGAAATGTCACACCAGGAGATGTAACACAGGCTTGATATTCACTTACAATACTTGTGACATGCTGCTAAAATAAATTACAAGTCAACACAAACTTCCATTGAGAATTAGGATTTATTTTATTCTGGGAAAGTTACAACCAGAATAAATTTTAGGAGAGCAGCATGAGGAGGAATCCCCCATGTGTATCTGAGACGTCAAGAAACAGTTGAGGAAGTGACACAGACAGACGTCCACATGCACAGTTTACTTGCACGTGGACATCAGAATATTCAGCCTTTCATTAGAAACTGTTAATAATTGATTGTTTCACTACTTATAAAAAAACCCCAAACTTTTAACAATGCAAATACTAATGAAATAGTAATACTTTCAAATATAATTCACTTTTTAAAATTTTGATTCATTATATGAGAGGATTTGTGGACAATAAAAATTAATTGAACAAGATAAATAAATTTAAGAGTTTATTTAGTAATAGCACTTTTTATTAGTGTGTGTGATTATCCTGAGCTCTGACGGTACAAAATAACACGATCTCTCAAAACAGAAAATAAATATTTTTTTAAATAATAATTAAATTTGATAATAATAACATGAATTAACATAGAAGTACACCTTTAAATATTTTTTAACTTTTAAAAGTTGTTGTTGTTTGTCAGATTCTGGAGTTTTGTTTGTTTTATTTCATGTGGTAGCTTTTGGTTTTTCAGTAGTTGTGTTTTTCCAGTCATCCGTAATCACTCTGTGTCTTATGTTAGTTCAGCCTTGCCTCTTATTCAGTTCTCCTCCCGTATCTGAGTTCATGTTTGATGTTATTGTCACTGTCGTGTAGTTCCGGGTTTTCTTTTATTTTGGTAACGTTTTGACTTCCTGTTTTGTTTCTTCCCTCCGTTACCCTCATGGATTTATTGGACTGCTCTCCCCGTTTTTCATGTAAGTTTGTTTTGCTGCCCTGGCAGCATTTCCTTTATTAGTAAACCTCTTGTTTTTCTTATTTTTGCCTCCCCGTCTCCAGCCTCCACTTGGGTCCAGCGTTATAACCTCAAACCGTAACATTGTTACTAATTTCTGAAACGGAGCAGATTAAACCTTTAAAAAGCAAAACATAAATATATTCTAGAATAAGGTTCATTATTTATCACAAAAAGCAATGGCCTTCAACAGGTTGGCACATTTGGTACAAACATGATAGTTTATACCATAAGGATGGTGTACGCGGGACAGTTTAGTAAGAAACACGCAGACAGGCTCCATGTAACAGTTCATTTGAGGAAAAAAAACAAATAAACACTGATCTGAATTTTTACTATCACGCACAAAGTTCAAAGTAAACTTGTAGATCAGAACTTCTATTTCAAAAGACACTTTTCCAGCTACTCTGATCATTAAAGACAGAATTTTGGACACTCTCAGAGCGTGATTGTTGGTTGTTGTGATTTTTCAGCATGTCTAATAAATTGTTTTGAATAAAGTGAAGAACTTGTTTTCTCTGTCTGAGACGCAGGTCATTCCTTCTGTCCTCATAATCATCTGTCAACACACACGTGTGATCCTCAGTGCTTCCCTCTGCACCGTCCACATGTATGACTTCCCTTTCTGATGATTAAACTACTTCCCAACTCCTGCTCTTGTCTCCTACTCTGCCTTGCTCTCATTTGACTAATTACATTCAGTGAGACCAGTGTTGACAAATTCATTTGGAAATCCATTAGTCCTGTGGCGTTGTTTAAACAATGTGCACATTAATGTCCATTGCTTTAATACTCCTGATTCTTATTCTAATAGCCGTCTGATAAATCAGGTTATCTGCAACACCTTCTACACACTGTGAAGAGTGGAAATTAGAGCATTATTAACTATCTGTGGTGCTTCATCGTGTCCGGGTGTGTTAGGAAGAGAAGAGATGACAGAGAAAAGAGAGAGAGAGAAAGGACACTAATGGTGAGAGAAGAGAGATGCTGGTGAGAGGAATGAGTTCAGGAAGACCAGAGGGGAAAACAGAACGAAATAATAAGGAACATGAAGAGCGACAGGACGGAGGGAGAGTAAATGTAAATGAGGCTAAGTTAAACATTAAAGAGGGATGACTGAAGGCACAGTGTAGAATATAAGGAAGAGAACAAGTCAAGAATCAATTTAAAGACATCTGAACCCACTTAGTAGCTGAATATAAAACATATGACACCAACCTAAAGATGTCTAACTGCACACAAAATAACTGGATTAGGTAGAAACTCAAGTGACTTATTATTTTATCACTAATATCAGTGTTTCAATCTTTTAATTTAAGGCATAATTTAATCATTTCATTTAAAATTTCCCGTTGCACTCTTACAGACACAATCTGATAAAGAGTCATGAAAGATTCCTGATTGTGTAATAATGCAGGTGGATTCCAGGAGAGTTGAACTGAACTAGAAATCGCTGAACCACAATAGTATGACAACAACTTTAACTGATCCCAATATCTGGTTTTAAAGATTCTGTTTTCAAATTTTCCACTACAGAAATCAAGATAAAGATGAAGATGAAGATAAAGATTAAAAATTCTGACTTCAACTAGAGTTTCTCTTGAACAGCATCACACTGATAAACTAAAACACTTGAGAATCACGACACTAAATTTGCAGTTTTTAGTCTCAACATAAACTGTTTCGTGAAATAAACTCCATAATAAAATTACTGAGATGACTTCAAATTAAAAACTACATTTTGTCCATCACCATAAATCAGTATCACTGCTGATATGTGTAACTCATTTTATAGAAATGTATCATCTCTATTCTATCCACTTTTGAGAACAAGTAATACTGCATATTTTGTTGTATATTGTTGTATATTTCGTTGTGAGAATTGTTTATGTCTTGTCTTCATGCTGCTCAGTGTGTCTGAAATTTAAAGCTATAGTGCGTAACTTTTACATGTCCGTGAATGTCCGTTTCAGCCAAGCCACTATTAGAGGAGATGACACAATGCAGATTAAGCCGATCGGCTCCTCAAACATCTCATGGTATTTTTCAATATATATCATTTTTACTTTGCGTGTCGACCGGCGACATTCCCGCGCTGGCGCGCAGGAAATTACGTCTTTTACGTCACAACAAGAAGGGAGGGGGAGGACGAGCGGAGAGTCTCGTAGCAGGAGGCAGACTGCAGGCAGAACGGGAAAGCGACATGGCGGAGAAGCCAAAGAAACGGCCGAGACACACTTATCTGGAAGTTCTTCCGAAGAGTCCATCTTTTTTCAACAGCTGTCCTTATTCAAACAGAATAAAAATGTTGTGGAATCGCGAATCACAGTGGCAGAGGGATAGCGGTTGGGGGAAGGGGGGTGGGGGGGAAAGGTGGGCATACAGTACGTCATATGGAAGCGCCAGCTTCATTGTTGTAATAACGCAAAATTCCGCTAGGGGGCGACAGAAGTTACGCACTATAGCTTTAATTGCCTCTAGGGGATAAATAAAGTTGTTCTGATTCTGATTTTTGTTGCAGTTTAAATTTGCTAATCTGTTTTTGGATCTCAGTGATGTCGGTACAACTCCGCTGCAAACAAAGTTAACTTTTTAATCTCTGATTTACTGCTTAATAGTAGAAATTATTCTCAAAACTAAAAAGTATTTTGAGAGCGCAGACATCCACCAAGCACATCAGTTCCACACACAGACCATTTAATATGGCGTTACAACATGCACTGGACAGCTCTATCTCCAAATGTTAAAGAATCCTGTAAAAACTTCCTGGATCTGTACAGTGTTCTGGATCACCCCCAAAATTGAATCACTTGTTTCTTGATTGATTGGAGATATTTCCTCAAAATGTCATGAAAATGTGTCTACTACTTTTCAAATTAACCGACAGACAAACAAACAAACAAACCAACGCCTGCAACACATGAGCTCCTTGGTGGAGGTAATTATGAAATTACTGCTAACAGGATGTGGATTTAGGTGATTTGTGTCATTGTTTCACCAATCTCATAAACAAACATATTAAGATGTAAAAATAATGTCTGATCAGTGGACATATGTTCAATATGAGTGTATTTAATGAATGATGTTAATATTTTCTATACATTTTCATCATTCAGCAGTGGAAAAGCAGCTTTAATCTAATCTTTTCATTTTAATTTAATTTAATCTTTTAGGTCCCACTATTGATAACATGAATGCCTCCCTCCACATTTTAAACCAGTTTACATAAACGTGAGAGCACGCCTCAACTATCAGAACTGAAAGCTCATGCAAAGTTGTGCACATACAGTACTCCATATCCAGCATGCGTCCTGCAGGATCGTGCTCCAGCAACATATGCACCCACATTTCAGTTTGCAGAGATGAACCGAGACATAAAGAACCAACTCAAGAGAAAATGTTGAGGCATTCTGACAATTTTAATTTCTCTCTCTGTCCAACGTGGAAAAGTTGTCAAAATAAAAGAAAACACATTTAAATTATGATTAGAGGCTCTGTGACCTTTTATTGTAAGTTAAAATTAAATCTTGATTTTATTAAAGAGCATCTAGTGATTATAAAGTGACCACAAAAAATGTTTTTCCCTGAAAGCAAAATCCTAACAATGTGCTAAGAGCAGCATTATTAGAAACTCTATCATATTAAAACACAGTTTATTTCAACCTGATGAATAGAAGAGACACAAACAGATGTAAATAGGGTAACAAGAAGAAGATTACAAATACCACCATGATGAACTTCATATGCTTAGTCAGTTTATTTAGAAGGTTAAACGAGTGGTTTGGTGTTAAATTAACTTTAACAAGTTGCTGCCAGACCCAAAGCATCACCTACACATCCCTCAGTACATCACTGTTTCTTCACCTTTTAGATGCTGAATGGATTAACCCTCGTCTCTAAAATATGTCATCATCACATCTTCAGCCAGAACCTCGCTGCTTCTCCTTCTCTTCCATCTGTCCCGACTGCCTCCGCCTCCCCTCTAAGTGTTCACTGAGCACAGAGAGAAAGTCTGTTTGTAGTCCCTGCAGTGACTGCTGGAGTGTGTGGATGAACACATGGACCCGAGCTCCATGTTTACCCATTCCCATCACCACTAGCACAACCACTGGGCTTCAAGGGCAACACCAGAGGATCAACCCCCCACATGCACCAACCAACACTGAAAACCAGCTAATCCACACACTGTGCTTAGCACCTTTGGAGGACGTATCAGATGTCCGTGCCCTGGTTCTCTTGTTAAATCGCCAACCGTGGCACGGTCCTCTTAATTAAGAGTGTGTGAGTCCTGGGGATGGAGCAGCTGGTAGGTGTCAGTGGGGCCAGAAAACCTCTATGGAAATTATCAGCATTAACACATTTGAACACTGACACTCATACATGCAACTAAAAAAGACCCACATTAATGGGCACATATACACACACCCACTGGTAGCTGACTATGCATATCTACACACACACACACACACACACACACACACACACACACACACACACACACACACATACACACACACACGTGCTACCACCACTTGAGAACTCACACCCACAACTAAGGAAACAGAGATACACACTTGACAGCACACATGCAGAACCGTTCAAAACTGCCAACACTACTGGCACCATACTAGTGAAACTGTCACCATGGCAACCCAGGACCGGTCATGTCACCATGGGTTAGTGAGATGGGTGACAGCGAGAGAGTGAGAGATAGGCAGGCGATAAAAAGAGCAAAAGACAAAAGACAGAGAGTGAGGGACATTTAAATGAGCCTCTTCAATGCTCAGCGACACTCTTGTTTTGAAACAAAAGCATAAAGATCGAATGAAGGAGAGACAGACGGGCATCTAAACTGAACGTGAAGAGGTCAGCAGCTTAGACAACCAGATCAGTCTCCTTATTCAGTAACTTTGGAAGCTGTGAGGTTGTTTAACAAATACAAAAACACAGACGTGAAGACATCAAGATGGATGAAAAGGGGACATATTTTGTCCTGACTACAGTGCAAAGGTTAAAGTCAGGTGGTACGGATTAAAGCATCATATCAGCCCGAGCAAGTACATGTAATCTCAAACTGCTGTCTGCATCAAACCTTGTAAAGACTTTTTTTTTCTATTTGACCTCCATCATTTTTTTGCTGAATTTTCTTTGTTATTTCAAATAAAAAAAAAACATTGAAACAATTAAAAGTACATTGTTCTGTTTTTACACAATATTATTGATTATTATTACTATTTTTCTGAAACAATTAGTAATTGCATAAGAAAATTAAAAGGATGATTTAAGGATATGAGTTAGAGTTCAGTGTGTTTTGATCCTCATGTTTGCATCAGCAGCCAAAAGACATTTATTCCACTTGCGTTATTACTGTTCTTGTTGTTTTGCTGCAGAAAACTTTACGTGTCTGTGCTGTAATTATTTTCATGGCAACAAATAACTTAATCTTAAACAATAATTTTGTTGTAAAAATTCCTTCTCAGTAAGTGCACAGAGATGCAAACAGGTGGGCCGTTCATTCAGATTTAAATCATCAGTCTGTAGCAGCTGCTGGTTTAAAACAAACAACATTTTTTTAAAAATTGAACAAAACACAAACATGCCTTTGAGTTCAGACTCGACATCTCAGATTCACATCGGTTTCTGGCACATCAGTCCATGATGATAATTAGCAGTTGCACAGAAAACGAGCGCTTTTGATTGTCCGAAAGGTTTCTGATCTCTGCGCTGAATCTGCCCTTAAATGCTGCAGTTTCTCCTCATTTCACTAAAACAACTTTATGTGAGCCAAAAATCTGCATCTGTGACTCATCGCAGCATATTTTACAAATCGGTTTGCAGATATGCACATTCTGACCGTGACTTTAAATTAGCTGACGTGTATCTAAATGTGTTTCGCACAATGTTTGGTGCATTTAAAACCCAAAAAGACGAGACAAAAAGAAAGTGTATTTTTCCTAATTTCAGTTCTGCAAAACAGGATTAGGGGGGTTAAGATGAACAACTGGATGTGTTATGGACATGGTAGATGTTATGTGTGAAGACAGAAGATAGACACACATTTTTACAACTTTCATATCTTTTCTTTCTGTCACCTTTATCTTATTTATGTGCATTTCTATGTTTCTTTTACAACAACAACATTTACTGCCACTAGTTTTGATGTTTTACCATCAATAATAGTTTCATATAAAGAGCTGACTTGTTTTCAGAAGTCACAAAAACTGCAGGGTGCAGCAGTTGGAGTGTAAGAGGAATTTATATGGTAGAGTTTATAACCCACTTCATCGCTGCATTTTTTTTTTCAAAAGAAAACGAAATGTCTGTTTTTTTTTTAGAATCCTTTGAGAGGAAATAAATAAATATTTACATGAACAGCTGCTATGTGGCCTCGTTTGCTTACAGTAGTAACACCAGGCTATCACTTTTTAATGCTGCACCAACATTTAAAGATGGGAAACTTCCATCGCTACTCACACAGAGAAAGGATTGGCTCATCGTTACTGGTGTGTCTTACTGAGATGATAAAATCTCATCTCTCAGGTCATAACACAAACATATATGTTGTTACTTTTACATTTTAAATTCAATAAAAATAGGAACTAATAAACTTTTGTTATTGTAAAGCGATGTTTGGCTTCTACAGGCTACGGTTTATTAGCACTAATATGACGCACTGTGTCTCTAACTGTCAGTAAATAAACTGGAAACGGTGCTACAAACAGAAAGACACTAAATATACAAAGACGTGTCACTGCTACAAGCTATAGATGTCTGTGAAATGTAGTGTGACATGAAATGTATGTATATTTGTTAATCAATATTTGTGCAGCCTGGCCTGTTGGTTGCTGTATTGATCTACAGTTAGAGCCTAGAGTGCTTGACTTTTGACCCCAGTAGTGCCATAAAATCCCACTCTAATCAACAACATGTCCCCCCGTCTGCAACGGCTGAATGAGCAGCTACCGAACTGGAACAAAAGATACACCAACACTGTTCAGAGTTTTTTGAACTCATTAACGTTTACTAGGCAAATTCTATATGAATACATTTTATGATTATATTATTTTACTTTTAACACTAGAATATAACTGAAATTAAAACATCTAAATTGAGACATTATCATCCCAGTGGTGTGTTGTTGGTGTTTTATCTTGTTTGTGACTTATTTCATTTGTTAAGAAACGGGGAGAAAAGTACTTATATGATATTTTAGAGGTGTTGTTATATTCATATACATAAACAGTCAAAAGTTTGGACACATTTTTTTCACACATTCAAACTTTTGACTGTCACTTAAATAGAAAAGTTAGATATCGTTTTAATAAATGAAATACTCTTTAATACTTCTAAATAGATTTAATGGGAAACTAGAAAAGTACTCTGAGAGCGCAGACCTCCACCATGTGGGCGTATTGTAGGACGTACTATGTCCATATCCTTCAAAAAATTCCTGGATCCAGACGGTAATCTGGATCGCCCCAAAAATCTAATTAATTCTTCCTTGGGTCATTTCTGACCTTTCCTGAAAATTTAATCAAAATCCATTTGTAAGTTTTTGAGTTATCCTGCTAACAGACAGACAGACAGACAGACAGACAAACAGACCCCGATGACAACATTTCCCCCTTGCGGAGGTAATTATTAGACGCACCATAAAAATTCACTGTTCTGTTGACTGTGAATGAAATTATGTGAAACTGAGAACATATTGAGACATATTTAGGATCCTTTGAGACTAAATGTGACAAGAAAGTTTGCATGACAGTCGCAAGTTGGTTGCAATTTGATTGCAATTGTGTCTCATGAAGGTCACATGACCCACAGGATCACCATAAAAGGAACATGACATAAAATGGTTGTACGCACCGACTGAGTGAAATTTCAACAAAAATATGGAGACTTACTTGCAGTATATTCAAACACTGTGAGCTGTCTGTACTCAGGCAGGTAAATAACTCCTGACTTAGTCTGTATACAGCGTACAACATCCGTACCTCGCTGTAAACACACCCAGCTGAAGAACTCATTCTTATCTGTCTCCATTTAACTGTTAAATAACACGATCTGAGGCTCCGATATTGTGCAACAGCTCAAGGTATTTAAGTAGTGGAAATGTGCAATACATGTTATGTGCAATGTTCATATGTAAACTTATGTGAGGTAAGTTATGAAGTTTCTTGTATGTTGTTATGTGAGTGTTTTAGTCACTGTTAAGCTCTGAGTCCAAATCAAATCCTCCCACGTGGGCCATTTTATTTTAACTTTGTGTCACCTGTAGACCAGTGAGTTACTGGATTTAACAAGAGCCAACGCATGTGTTTTAATGTTCCAAATTATAAAACTATAAGTTTATAGCCCTGCTAAAATCACATAATATAAATAACATAAAGGAAGCTTAAGCTTTTCACTATGTGCAAAGAAATTACATAAGTGACACAATAAGATGAACACAATAAAGTACAGTGGAAATGTGAAGACTATGTGGACACAGAAAAGTTGTTTTATTGTTTTAAATAAATCAGTTAGAGGAAATAAATACACCATAATTAATTTGGAGGGTTTGTACATCAAAAAATCGTAACAAGGACATAATTATTACATATACATGCGTGTTTACGTGTGAGTAACAGAGCAATGACAGAACACTCTGTTATCAGCCTTATTCAGCATTAATGATGGACTGAGATCTGCTCGTTCTGTGGGATCAAATACTCTGTCTGATAAATAATGTAGCACACAGGGTGGATGATAGTCCCATATGGACCAAAAAAGGAGCTGATGGAAGCCTAATGTATAGCAGGTACTCTAAGTATGTCAGCAACCACTGTTTAACACTTTGCAACTAGTGGAAGGATCACTGCCAGAAGTATTTCTGCGAGTGTGTGTTCCGCATCTGATAGTGCATGTGACTGCACTTGTGTGTTGTGTTTAGAATTATGCTGGCAATGTGTGTCATTCATCAATAATGTAGAGAGCTTGGTTCTCCCTCTTCAAAGCGTGTGACGCTCCAGTGTTCCACATAATTAACTCTCTATCAAGTGCACACACACACATACGAGCGTGCACGAGCATGGTCATAGCTAAACACAGCTGAGGAAACAGCAGACAAATATAGACATATAAATGAGCTCAAATACTGAAAAAGCCTAAAGACAAAAAAAAACTCAGGCATCATGTTCAAATTTTATTCCCATCTATAACATTTAAACCAATTATGTTGTTGTTAAAATGGCTGTGGAAATATGCACAGCAGTGGTGTCTAGTCCTGGCCCTCGAGGGCCACAATCCTGCTCCAACACACCTGGTTTAAACGACTGGACAGATTTCTACAGAACCATCTGACTGGGTTGAATCATCAGTTCAACACAATCCCACATCCTGAGCAACACGACTAGTGACAGTTGTGTTGCCTTTTTAACAGAAGGAACCTCCAACAGAACCAGAACCAGGGTGAACCTTCTGCCTCAACCTGCTGGGGTTTCAGAGGACAGGACAGAGACACAGAGACGGATTTGGATCAGCCACATCATTTCTATGTATAAATAAACAGAGATAAAGTTAATAGCAGCAACAATAATAAATACAAACACAGAGAGTAAAGACAGCAAAGTGAATAAATGTAGTATGTCCTCCAGCAGTCTAAACCTACACTCTCAGAAATAGAGGTACGAGACAAGGACATTTTTGTACCTATAGGTAAATTGTTTTAAAATGTTCCCTTAAAAGTACAATACTGGTCTTTAAAGGGTCAGAAATGCCCCTCTGAAGGTTCAAATTGATATAAAGTACAAATTTGTACCATTTCAACTGCACCTGGTCAAGGCTGGTTAATCTCCATTTTATTAAGTTTCATCCATCATTTTCAATACTATGTTTCAGAATGTTGGTTTAAGACTTCAAAATGTGTCATAATTTTACTGTTTTAGTGGAACAACTTCATAAGTTACAAAAATGGACCCGGACTACAGGGTACACCCCCAGCGACAAGAATTTGTACCCTTCTTGTCGCTGGGAGTGTACCCTGTAGTCCAGGTCCATTTTTGTAACTTATGAAGTTGTTCCACTAAAACAGTAAAATGACGCCACGTTTTGAAGTTTTAAACCAACATTCTGAAACATAATATTGAAAATGATGGATGAAACTTAATAATATTGAGACTAACCAGCCTTGACCAGGGTTGCAGGTGCAGTTGAAATGGTACAAATTTGTACTTTATATCAATTGGAACACTCTAAGGGGCATTTCAGGCCTTTTAAAGACCAATATTGTACTTTTAAGGGAACATTTTAAAACAATTTACCTATAGGTACAAAAATGTCCTTGTCTCGTACCTCTATTTCTGAGAGTGTATAGGAGCATAACTAAAGGGATGGGTCAGGATAACCCAAGATAATCCTAGGATTGTACAAAAAGCAAAGTGTTAAGTTTATTCAAGAGGAGCCTGATAACTGCAAGCTCTAAGTCAGGTGTTGTAAATCACAGAACACAGTATTTATGTTTGACCAGTAGATAAGGTGTAAAGATCTCACAAGCACAAGTCCACATGCTCTTCCCAAGCTGTGTTATGTTAGATATACTGATGCAGATAGAGGCTTAAATATGTTCAAGTCAAACTTCACACTGCTTTAAAAAAACAATAAAAATATAATCAACCTAAAAAAGCAATGATAGTTATAACTTTTAAGCATTATGGGTTTTCTTCATATTCTGAATTTCGAGACCATGAGGATCTATTTTCTGACAACAGCAGCCTAGAAATTGTGGCTCAGTGAAGAGATGTGTAAAATACCACAGACAGACATGAAGACATACATCTGCACACAAACATACATAAGAAGTGAGTGGTGTTGATGCCAGCTTGGAGTGATGGTAATATCACAGGCTGGAGAAGCTGCTAATGAACAGTGCAAATGGGAAGAAAGGCTCCAGCTCAATCCACTAATTGCCTTAAAAGCTTTTCGTACAATTTACCCTGTCAACAGAGATGGTGGTAGTGGTGTGTTTGCCTTGTGTGTGGTGTGCACGTAGGTGTTTGTGGGAGAGAAGGACGGAGGATAAGAAAGAGAGATAATTTTAAGAAAACATACTGTAAGAAAGTGAAGAGAAAAAACTGCAGAACAGTTTTACACCTACGCAGATCCAATCAAACACAGTCTGTCACAAACACCACGTCTGATTTAGATGAAGTCATTTCAACCTACAGACATTTCACACACCCAAAAAAAAGACACATCCTGTTCATTCCAACACATGTTTTATACAGTAAAAAGCCACATGGTTAGAAACACACATTACAGAGGACTGCAGCTGGAGTCAGTCCTCATTAAAATAAAAAGCCTGCTGAGTATTTTAAACAACATTAAGGCAACAACAGATTCATAAATACAGGCAGCTCTCCAGCACAGCTCCCTGGACAACTGTTCAAAACACACAGCTCAAGGACCGCAGTGGCAAACTGTACTCTACAGTACAACCATCGAGCTCCAGACTCAAGTGAAAATAAGAAACAACAGTCTCTACTAAAACGCATTGTCAAAAGAGGAAAACTTAGTGTAAAGACTTTTGAAATAATTTAGTTTTACGTTTATATAAAACATGCCACGTTTACATCAACCACATTTTTGGACGGTTCACCGAATCCGTACGGTTTGAGGAGATTTCTTCCTGTTTTCTTTCCAGGAGAATAAACACTGATCACACACTGAAGACAAGGACTGATCCAGAAGGCATAACGTTCCACAAACTTTAACCTACGCCACTGATTTAGAAATGAAAAGTTTAAAATAGTAAGAACTGTCCCACATAAGAACAAAAAGCTGATTTTTTTTGAGTAATTAATGTATTTTACCAGATTAATCAACAGTGAAAAAACTACTACATTTAAGAACTAATTGAGACTTTGCTTTGAAACGCCACAGTTCTACTACAACAAGTTTTAAACCTTATATTTAAGAACAAACTGTAGGTATATTCCTAAACTACAACACTACATTTAGTTTAGGACCATTAGAGCCGCCATACTGCACCCCCCCCATACGGACCCCCACCCACACAGCCACACCTACATACACTACAACACTTGAAATAAAATCACTAATGAATTTGAAAAAGTATTTATACTTGTTTTAATAGTTTGTCCAATAATTCATCTACAAATCAGCTGATGAGAAATGTCTTGCAACAGCTTCGATGCTGATGTTTGAATTGGTGGAACTTTATTTGCTGGACATACATTACACCTCCTTTTTGTGATCAAAAACAAACCTGCCCCCCACCCCCCACCCACACATACACACACAAAAAAAGAAGAAAAAAATAAAAGAAAAACTTGCTGTCAGTCATCGTAGCTGATGAGTCTGGGCTGATTTGGTGTTTGCCAGCAGCGCTAGTGTTGTTGAAAAAGAAGTGTTAGCAAGACGAAGGGCTGTCATGGGCTGTCTCCAGAGTCTGGATGAATTCTAGGCCAATTTATTACTGCTGATAGATGGATGGAACAGAAAATAGTTACCCCACATTTACCTCCACAAAGGGTTACTATCAAATATTTGGATAAGGGACAGAGCTGAAGAGAGGAGCGACTGAAATATGTTTATGACAGTTTTACAGATATGTCTGATTGTGTGCATATTTAAAAGATGTGTTTATATACGTGTAGCATGTTTCAGTCTGCAGTGATGTAGGAATCCTACATCACAGAGGTGTGTGTGTCTCTTTTGTTTAGAGGCCTGCAGACTGTGAACCCCTCCCTTGAGTCAACCATCTGTCATTATAGACAGCATAGAGAGGCAGAGCTGACCCTGGGTCAGCACCAAAGCCAATACCTAAAGACAGACAGCTCACATGTGAATACACAAGCTCCAAAATCTCTCTCTCTCTCACACACACACACACACAACCAGTGAGCCAATAACTGCTTCCCATTATTGAGCTGGCCAGGTCCAAGTTCTGACACAAGCCACAATTAACCCTTGAATCCTCAGCGGGCTGCTGGATGTTCATTCAGAGCAGCTAACGAGGCTAAATGTGAGAGCAGTGGCTTCGTTAATGAGACAGGATAACTGTGTTGTGTTCAAGCTCAAGCAGGTCAGCTCTCACTGGCCCTGATAATAATATTCTACTTCTAAATTCACATCAGACCAACTTTGTTTCAAATCATCATGTTTTGTTTCTGGAATGACAATGGCTGACTTCCATTACACAAATAAATCAAACTCGTATTACAACATGCGGTTTTATTCTTCAAAGAATTGTTTTTAATGTCTGCTGTACCAAAACGTCTGCCATGTTATTGGAAAGCCCCATTACAGAAGTAAAACTAGTAGCATCAGTAAAGGTGAGTTCAAAAGACACATTGGTTGATGCTCACATGGAGGCCACTACGACTTCTATGATGCTTACTATCTTTGCTCCCTAATAGCCCATTCTGCATTGTATCTTTTAACTTAGCTTTTAAAATACATATTTTTTATAAACAAACAAACCTCTGAAGATTTCCTTATAGCTAGCTGTGACCCATAAATCAGGGTGGAACATTAATGGGGTTCTCTTCTAGAGATGCTACAAGCGTTTTCCTCCTACACACGAGAACTTTCAAATTTACAAGCAAACCATTTTCAGCAACGGCTGAAGATGAATAATCTATCAAATGTAACTCTAAGGTCGGGTTGTGATGATGATGATTACAATTTAACATCTATAATAACTTCATTGTTTTAAACATCATACAGAGAACATGGGCGTGGCCGACTAGTCTGAATAAGTATTTTACTGCAACAGTCTCGTCAAAACAACTCGTGGTTTCTTGAGGTACAACTGACTTCAGAAAAAAGGAAAACGGGGCCGAAGGAAGGTACAAAAGGTGATTTGTAAATACAGAAACAACAAACAGAAAGAAATACAAAGCATTTATTTGTCTTTTGGTTCTATTCCTTCATTTTTCCTACTGTTTATTTACAACCAGAGCCCTTATCACATGCAAGTGTGCGGTGAGCGGAAAGGAGAACGCAGAGAAAATAATTACCCTCTGCCTCAACCAGCTGGTTTGTTCATAAACACGCAATTATGATTTCATGGCAGTCCATTATATACAAGCCACTCCAGGGCAGAAAGCTCTGCCAAAGCGCGATCACTAAAAACATCTTAAACACTCTGCATAAGCAAATACCTCAACTACTGAATGGAATATTCTGATTTACTTGGCAAGTCTACAATAAGAAATCAATTAGTCTTTGAAAAATACAAGTCCTGTAACGTTAATGTGCCTGGTCTGCGTGCTTTCTATCTACATGAATATAATATTCATGGGGAACTGACAGTTAGATGAGGCTGGCTGCATTCGGATACGTGATTGCTTAACTCAGATATTATAATTCAGCTCTAAATAGATCTCAGTACTAAATAGATCTCAATTGCATGTGGGAAAGCTTGTTTAAGCTAATATTCTTTCATTTTCTGTACCTCTGGACCTACTATTTACAGTCATGAAGGGTCTAGTGCTGTATCAGTCATGGAAAGTTTGTCCATAATGCCGCCAAAACAGGACAAAGAAAAACAAGTCAAACAACGATGCACATGGTCACTCAAACTGCACGTTAAGCCTGGAGAAAACCTGCGTATGCACAGGAAGTACATACAAATACCACACAGAAAGATACCAGCTGACATCCTCTTGCTGTGAGGTGACAGGGTTATAGTACATTCTAATTTTATACAACCCCAATTCCCAAAACGTTGGACATTGTGAAATGGTTAAAAAAAAAAAAAAACAGAATGACTTGTGATTCTCAAAAGCAGATATTTTACTCTCGATAGAACAAAAACATCATATCACATGTTGAAACTGAGATATTTGACCATTTCGTAGAAAATATGAACTTATTTTAAATTTGACGGCTACAACACATCTGAAAAAAGTTGGAACAGGGTGAAGTTTACTCTTGTGCAGCATCTCATCTTCTTTTACCATCTGTCTGTAAACATCTGGGAAGCAAGGAGACCAGTTGGACACACACATATAGACACAAACCTATTTACATATATATATAAACACACACACACACAAATATACATCTATACTTAACTTGACTGGAGGGAGGTTAACGTTTACTACTACTGACTGAATGCATTTTGTTCTCTCCTTCCAATTTGTCTAATAATCGATTGCTCTCTTTATATTTAGATTCTTGGACACCTCATCTGAATTGTACAGTAAAGAATCTAGGCGTGCTATTTGACAGCACTCTCAAATTTGATAAACACATACAGTAAACTCTGCAGTTAGGGCTAGCTTCTTCCAACTCCGCCTACTCTCAAAGGTAAAACCCTTTTTGTGCCGCAGCGATCTGGAGAAGGTTGTTCATGCCTTTATCAGCTCAAGGCTTGACTACTGTAATGCCCTATATTTTGGAATTAATAGAACATTACTAAAACGCCTACAACTTGTCAAAAAACGCTGCAGCTCGTCTGTTGACAAATACCCGGAAGCACAACCACATCACTCCAGTTCTGTATTCTCTGCATTGGCTTCCGGTCGAGTACAGAATTCAGTTTAAACATTTGTTTTACTGCATTTTATGGTCTCGCTCCATCTTATCTGTGAGAGATTTTACGCTTTTACCTGCCCAGCAGATATTTGCGCTCCACCGGTCAACGTCTGTTGGTGGTTCCTCAAACAAGCTCTAAAACTTGGGGTGAGCGCTCTTTTGGGGTTGCTGGTGCAAGGCTCTGGAATGCCTTACCTGAGCATCTTCGAGAAATCACGGACTTGGCCTGTTTTAAACTAAAAACCCATCTGTTTCGTGCAGCATTTGGTAGATAAAGGCTGCTTATCCCTCGTCCTTCTTCTTTTATATCTGTCATTGTTATTATTGTTCTGTATATATTATTTGTTTTGACTGTTTTAGCCGATTAATTAACTTTTATGTTTATTAATACTGTGAAGCACTTTGGTTCACTTATGGCTGATGGTAAAGTGCTATACAAAGAACGGTTGGTTGGTTGGTTGGTTGATTGATTGATTGATTGATTGATTGATTGATTGATTGATTGATTGATTGATTGATTGATTGATTGATTGATTGATTGATTGATTGATTGATTGATTGATTGAGTTCATCTGTGTCCAACCAAAATTGAGCCGCTACATTTCTTAAGTCTTTTCCAGTTTGATCTAATCTTGTTTTTGTGGAAATGAGCATCTAGACTTGTCTAGAGACAATTTAATATTCATTAAAACAGTGGGTGTGCTGTGGCAGAAACCAGTTTCACAGTAACACAAGAGAAGTGCAGCTGAGCGAAACAAATCAGTCATCTAAATTTAGGTCAAGATGGGTTTCCAGTTATTCATACCTTCAGTCAATGACAGATTCTTGCAAAGTTCGTGTCTCTACTAAGTTTGAGCCCATTCTACACTCTGAGTGAACTGGATATGGGATCAGAGATCTCTGTACAAAGACATTGAGGGATGTGTCAGCCTTGCTTTGGGTTATTCCTTGTCACTTAAGAGATTTTTCAGTGTATACTGGGCCACTGGATCCATTTTGTTCATGCTGTCAGTTACTGAACAGTCTACTGAACCTAAACAGGGATCAAGAATCTAACCGTAACTAAAGTAAAGAAGGGCAAGAATGAAGTCATAGAGATACAAAGACACAGAGATGTTTGCACTGTTAACTGTTAGCAGACAAATGCACAGCAGCAGCATCTGACAAGCGCAAACACACTGCCTGCATATTACTATGGGAGCCACCTCAGTGCATTGTGGGAGTTTCATGTCAGCAGGAGGGTGTGTCACTTCCTGGAAGAAGGGACCTCACTGTTAGAGCAAAGTCTCCCGGGATGTGATGCTTTGAAATACTGATGCATTGTGGGAACCCGGGTGTATTGTAGCGAGTGCTAGGAGCCAGCGGGTGTTGTGACTGTTTGGTGTCCTGATAATTGTGCAAGATGCAGCCATGTGCATGCACACACATGTACACTCACACACACACACACACACACATACAAAAACACACCTCTTGATCTATTGATACTGAGCAGCTCAGCAGGATTCTGCCTTTGTTGGTTTGGAATATGCATAGAGCTCCCTCTGAACAATGTGTGCTTGTGTGCACTCATAAACACACCCTGATACACACACACTGCACAGATTTACACTTTCACAGAGGGAGTAAACTCCCCCATGTTCCTGCTGCAAACACATGGGAGGAAGATGAAAGACTTTCACATTCTCAGCAAGCAGCAGCAAGAGATGAATGTCTTAAACTTCATCCCCTGTCTTGTGGTTTTACAATCAATATACAGTATGTGCAGTTAACATATTTCCTTGAATTTATCCACATCACAACTACATCTTGTGCCTACACTTCAAGTCTTCTAGAGGGTTGTTGTAGTTGAACTCTGGCCATCCTCATCACATCCCATCCACACTCCACTGCACCTACCCATCTCCTTGCTGCCTCACTCAGTAATCAATCCTCTCCTCCAACCTGGACTTACATCAAAGTGGCCCACTCCCCCTCACCCTCCACCCCTAGCCCTTCTGCGCCCAAATGCTGGCTGATCCACAGATAACCTTTTTCTCTTTCATTCTTCATTTCTATCTCTCTTTCTTCCCTCCCATCCCCCTTCTTCTCCCCCCTCTCCCTTTGCTGCTTCTCACTCTGTACCAGATAGCATCAAAGACCGCTGGGCCTCATGCCATGAACTCCCTGCTAAGCAACCTATGCCGACCTCCTGCTGACAACAACTCCCTATTGCCACTACGCCTCCACCACCTCTGGCTTCTACCTGCAAGCCCCCCCCAACCACCAACATTCTGCAAAACCTGTTCAAAACACACAGACACACACACAAGTGTATCCACCTCCCACAAGGCCCCTGATCGGCAGAGGCTGCCCCACGCTGACAGCACATACTGTAAACAACAAGCTGTCAACAGGGCTCAAGCGTGCCAGCCATCTGACGTGACCTATGGAACAGAAATCCGGCTGTTTTATGAGGTTTATGGCTCCACAGGAGGTTGATCACAGGGTTCTGTGGGAGTCTGTAGGAGATAGAAGGGCAGTCAGTTAGATGTTCTTTAGCTGGGTCGGGTTTTATCCTCCAACAGTCATACAAATTTTGTAGATACCTGTAAACAGAAAGCATGTTTTGTTTATCAGGATAACAAGACAACTGCAGGCGATATAGGGATGTGCCAGCTTCATTTGTTCTCAACCTTCAAATCTTTCCTGTGAAAGAATTATCTTACAGGTCCTTGAATCCACAATCTTTAAGTTATTTTAAAAAAACTTTAGGTTTCAGCAAACCTAATCATGGGTCTTGGGTCATTTGCCATTAAGATTTTTTTTTATTATTTAAAAAACAAAAGTCTGTATTCTTTTTTTTGCCATCTGATTAAAGTTCAAACTTGGTTTTTGTCTCACATTTTTATCCATCCAGTAACTTTTATCCACCCAGCTTGATCGTCTTGATTATATTTTGCTTTGTTAAATTTAACTGTTTAACTGTTTTGTAAATTCTCTCCTAAAAACAGATAAACTCAATTACATGAGACATTATTTTAGCCACATTTTATTTATTTAACTATTTTTGGTCATTAGTCATTTTTAAATATATCTCAAATTGAATAATACTAGTTTATTGTAAAAAGCACCATGTTTGAGCGTGTGTTATTGTTATCCAGTGAAACGGATAATACAGCAGGACGTTTGAACAGTTCTGCAGTGCACTGATTGAAAGTTATATTCTCATTAGGAGGCTGATCACCTCTGAAGGTCTGATCCTGGAATCACCTCAGCATCACCAAATGTTAGCTACTTTAATAAAGTGATACATTTCCATTAGGACTAAACGGGGTTGGATACTCTGGCTTTCAGCTTACATGAAATTATCCAATAAATTCTAAATTTATTGTTAACCTCCCGACAATGACAAGCTAAAGAGATGATCCTCCTGCTGTCTTAACAAAGAGCTTAACAATGACATAATAGACAACACAGGTTCAGGAAATGACATGCACACTGCACTGAATACAGATTCACAAGTTTCACACTGTGGCCAACATTCAACAGTAGGTCTAACAACAATGAGGAATCCATGAAAAATCATGCAGGGATAATACTATACCATAACAGTTTTTTGGTGTGAATGATAATTGAGCATGCAGTCAAAAAGACAGAAAGGAAAAAAAATAGAAAAAGCAAATAGGATAATTCATGCTGCGACTGAGATAAGACGTTGTGACAATACTGCATTCATCTCTTCTCTTCTCAAACCTAGATATCTGATATCTTTTTGTCTGCACATCCTGTCTTTTGACACGACTTGTACGAATGCACTCAATCGCTGTCTCTTTCACCAACTATTGTCTATATGCTATCATTACTGTCATCTCCCCACACTTCCTCTTCGCTCTGCCCACTCCCCCTCCACTACCTCCATGTCTCCTCTCAACTCACACTCATATTTGTGGCTCTTAATATTGTATCTGTCTACCAGAAGGACAGGAGCACAGGAAATGGCATGTTTCTGCCTGGGGTGAAGAGACACGTGCACGCGCGCACACACACAACACGCACTAAGGTGCTGGAGACAGCGTCAAGCTCACAATGTAATTATGGGGAAACAGAGCAGTCAGTTACACACCTGAGTGCAGCCCGGATCAGAGCTCGGGTGTTACTTTGACACTGATGTGGAAAGCTGAGAGTTAGTCTGTTAAAACATACTGACAGACAGCTACATTTGCAGACTTGGTTGTGAGGACACATCAAATATTAGAAGTGAAGGTAAAAGGAGAAGGATGTAGCATATAGCTGATACTCGTTCAATTCTTGTTATATTACAAATATATAAAGCAAATGTGTAGAACAGTTCCAGCAGAAAATATTTGCTTATACACATTCCAGTCATGCACAACCAGTTTCTTTTTCTAAACATTGTTTACTGTCTGTAAAAATGGACATAAAAAACACTTTTGCCAAATAATGTCACAAGGAAACTCTCTGAACCTGCATTATATCTAATAACCAGCACAGACACATGTAGCAAACCAGAATGGACAGATGGCTACAGGTAGACGCTCTTTAAAGAGGCCATTTCATACAAATTTCATGACTTTGTGGTTATTTCTTAAGTATTAACCAGTAATATGAAACATTTTATACCTAAAAAACGTCAGGAAACACTGATTAACAGACCTTTCAATCTGTCTGCGTTAACATTCGGGTGGTTCCGGCTCCTTCCGTCAGGCTGCTTCGTCAGGCTTCGGCAGCAGCTCGTTCATGTTCATTATTCGAATTTGCTGGATTCTGATTGGCTAACTGTTTCCTGCCCCGCTGCACAGGGCAACGTCAGACGTACTCTCTTCCTGTTTGTTACGTCTTATGCTAACAGCTTTTAGCCAGCAGCATGCTAGGCGTAGTTTCAACTGCAGTAGCTGATGAATACTAACGAACAAAGGAGTTGTGACAAAACAAGCGCAGGCCGTTTGGACTTGAGAGAACTCTGGTTTTATCACCACCTGCGTAGTTTGAGAGATTAAAACTGAAAGAGAAGTTGTTGACCTGTTTTCACACCCAGTATGAAGGTAAGAACACCTGTGGAGCTACTGAACGTCACTACTGCTAAATCAATCTTAGTCTCATCCATCGTTGTAGCTGGTTTCAGAAATCCAAGATGATAAACTACATTTGAAAAGAGAGAAGTTTCATAATCCCCAAACTACTGGGTGAAAGGCTTTGTTTATTCCAAAGAAGCATTTCGTATAGAGGGGAAAATTTGGTTGTTTGGCTAACTTTAGTTTAATTTGGTTTATTAACTTATTGATTAAAGCAAATTAGACACTTTCCAGATCATCATCAGATATCAATAGTCTGTCACAATAGGTCATCAGGCTGTTCTCACACAACTAAGTGTTGTAAAAAGATAGATTTGTTTGCTGATATTATTTATAGTGGACATAGTTAATATATGCAGAATAGCCGATGTGACAGTTAGTGCATCACTCATATTTTAGAATATACTGTATATATATCAGACAAGTAAATATTTTGTTGACTTTTTTTAAGAAGTAAAAGGCTGATATTACTAATTTAAACAATTATAAAAAGATTATAAAAAGAGTAATATGCCACAGAAATGTGATCTGAATAGCAGAATGTTGAAAGCATTTATTTACCTCAAGGCCTCGGTCCACTTGTTCTCCTTGTTACTTCAGGTGTCGGATATGTCTCCGTATACCGTATATTTGCTCCGTTCTAGTGAGATGACTGTGGTATCAATCAAAGGCACTACAAGTAGGTCTGTCTTAAGGAATTGTTCAGCAGTAATGAAGCAAGTGTTTTAGGCTATAGATAACACTTATTTCCCAACAGAACTACCGTCCACGTCTCAGATGGAGACTCACAGACACCTTTTCCAAACTCATGTTCTGATTCGACACATTTAAAGAACAACCTATTAAATATCACAGGAGTTAAAAAGAAAGACTTCTTCTGAAAACATCAGACTACAGTATTAAGTGACTCTGAACATCAACAGAGTGCATTGTTACTTACTCGTTTATGATAACACCAGCTCGCCTCTAACTAAATTACCATGCATAAAACAGTACACGATTTGAGGAGAGCATCACGTCCTGAATGTATCAGCAGTTTCTCTCTAGAAGGAGTAGGCGTGTAGCTCATTAAGTCCACAGCCTGCCATGTTCACACTGAACCTTATCAACCTTTACATGACACAACGTGACTGTACAGCAGCTCTAAGGTGAAGAAATGAAGACTCGGTGCAGTAATCCAATTCACTGCTGCAATGTACACTGATTTCTCCTGCTCCTCTTTGTTCTGTTTACTGAGGATTTTGACTTCATGCGAGTCCAAACGGGAGGCGAGTTCTGAATGATCCTTATTCTAATTTACCATCAAATCATTCCTATTGTTAGTGTATGTGGATGTTTAGTAGGTATTCTAACAGAAAGGATGAAAAAAACTAGATAGAAAAACTGCATAAATAATGAGAAGCTCTCATATTAACTGCTGTGTGGGACTGCAGAGATTCTGACAGACATACAAGTGTGTCCATGGCAGTACCATAAGCTTGTAATCTAATCTCAGAAGCATACATTTGTTGAGCTTTACGTGCAGATCGACAGAAAATACATGTCATCATAAAAAGCTGCCAAACACTGCAGTACAATAATCAGTGTCAGATGCTTGTCAGATATGTTTCTTTGCAAAGAAGAAGAAAGCCTTACGCACGAACACACATAGTCAAGATATCATTAACTGTTATTGCTTGGCAGCTATAGAGTATTTATTAAAATTAAGATCGGCTGCACAAGCTTGTTAGGAACGGACAGATGAAATATTAAATTGGGATGACAGGGAGGCTATTTTTAAAAAAAAACAGTGGGGGAAATCTCAAAATAAAAATAATTAGCTATACATTTTGCTCTTTGCCACCCGTTGTGCACATCACAGACTTATAAATATATTTACCAAAAATATAGAGTTTATGATCCATCAGGATCCAGAAAATGGAAAATCTTCATGAGGTGAAAAAAGGGTCTTATCTAAAGTTCTAAATATCTTCTTTATCTGATTCTGTTTCAAGAACATTTAAAAAACAAAATAAAACTCAAAACTGACTTTTATGTTTAGTAACTGTTAAATCTAATTGTTGTCAAATATACAATATTTTTTCAGGACAACAGAGTGTGTTGATGTTCATCACAGGAACATCTTAAAAGTGTTATATTTAATATCACAAAGCTTTTTATTTGTGTGTGTGTGTAAAAACAGCATGTATTAGAGAGCATTTATAAGTTCATTAATATTTAATACAGCACAACATGGTTTCTTAGTGATTTTGAGAGAACTGTCCATTTATTCTTTCAGCTCTAAGAATAATAGAGTTGTGTCACAGATTCAACGACTGCACAGAAACCCAAAATCTACAACATACATCAGAGAGCAACATGCATCCTGATGTACGGCCTGCACAGAAACACAGTTTTCCACAGATTATAATTTGTTTTATTAACTTTTCATTATCTCGAGAAGAAGAAAAAAATAGCAACTGATCTTTGTTTTCATTTGCCAGAAAATCAATACATTTTAGGACAAATATAAATCTGTCAGTGTTTAAACAGACACAGAAAATGACGACTCTAAAAATGGCTGGACAAGCAACACCTTTAAATGACAGATGCAGATGTGCTATGTCTGTGAAACCACACATTCAGACTAAAGATTGTGCCAACACTCGAGAGGAACAAAAGGAAAAACAGCAGCATGCGTGATGACCCAGAGAGCCAGCGAGAGCGGCAGCAGCATGAGCAGGAATTCAGCACCCGGCACAAGATACAGAACCCTCCATGAATATCAAAAAGCTCCCTCCCTTTGACCTTGAGATTAATATTTAAAAGCTGGCTACACTCTATACACAAAGAGAAGTGTGGTCTACAGCTGATGCTGCACTGAAAGCTTTCCTCATTAACTCAATGTTGGATTACAATCCATTTAACCATGAATATTGTGTAAAGAAAATATGAAGTTATACATAGAAAAGATATGCATGAATGAAATTTAAACATGTGGCTGACTGATTTTAAACTTTTAATGTTAGTCTTTATGCTTTGCTAATGACCAACAACCTGGTAGAGCATGTTTTAGGTATGTGAATATTTATTGGTAATAATATAATTAGGCAGAAAAACAGACTGAAGATGATATAAATTGACCAAATTTACTGTTTCACATGAGATGATAAAAAGATATTAGGAGGAACATGAAATGCAGCTTCATGTCCTCAGAATAAATAAATGAGTTTATTATTTAGTTATTTTGTTTGGTTTTAAAACATCTGCTGTTTGTGAGAAAAGTCTGACAGTTTTTCCTCTTTTTATGGTTTCTGACAGTTTTGAAAGTGAAAAAACATCCAAATTCTAAGAAGTCTCAAGCTCTCGATCTCTGATGTCTGCCATTTGGGTCATATCAAATTCCAGTGTTCTGCTGAAACGCATATGATGGTTTTTATTTGAAATGCACACATTTTATTTTATCCCTCATTTCACACATTTCAAGTTTTTTTATAATAAAACAAAATGTATTGCTGAGATATCATTTTGCATTTAGTGCAGTGATTTTATTTATTTAGAGAAAGAAGTAAATGAACAACTTACATACATTTGTATGTATTTTGTTGTGATAGTAGTCTGAGAAAATACTGAAACAGATTGCAGCAAAGTGAAAATTTACTTAAATCGAATTGGTAAATGTTTGTGTATAAAAATGTTTGACTTTTTTATATGGAATGAAATGCAAATACTATTGTTTTTTATCTTTCTTGCAGATTTCTGATTTTTTTCTGGCTTTTTTTTATGTGAAGAACCCCAAATGTAGCAACATGGTCTGTTGCTCATTTATTATAAACTAATATATTAATTAGATTAATTAAATTAAGATCTACATTACGTGAAAGCTTGTGATCTCAGGTTGAGATCCTTCTATGCTTTTGTTCAGTATTCAAGACACAACAACTATCGAGAGTGTCTTTGTGAAACACTGTGAAACTATTGCAGTGAGTTGTCCAGGATTTATACGTGAACATTACTTTGGAAGAGTGGATCAAAAATGCACTCATGGAACAATTTTAAAGAGGCCATTTCATACAAATTTCAGGACTTTGTGTTTGTTTCTTAAGTATTTACCTGTAATATGAAACATTTTATATCTAAAAAAAACATCAGGAAACACTGATAAACAGACCTTTAAATCTGTCTGCATTAAAATTCGGGTGGTTCCAGCTCGTTCATATTCATTATTTGAATTTGCTGGACTCTGATTGGCTAACAAACTAGCCTATGAGAGCAAGTTATACTGTTTCCTGCCCCGCTGCGCATGGCAACATCAGACGTCATGTCTTCCTGTTTGTTACGTCTTATGCTAACAGCTTTTAGCCAGCAGCATGCTAGGCGTGGTTTCAACTGCGGGAGCTGCTGAATACTAACGAACAAATGAGTTGTGACGAAACAAGCGCAGGCCGTTTGTACTTGGGAGAACTCGGGTTTTATCACCACCTGCGTAGTTCGAGAGATTAAAACTGAAAGAGAAGTTGTTGACCTGTTTTCACACCCACTATGAAGGTAAGAACACCTGTGGAGTTAAAATATATAAATAAAAACTGTTTTTAATGGAATGGCCTCTTTAACACAGTTTAAACTTGCAGTAAATATTTTTATTTTGTTTATTTTTTAGGATTCAAAACACAGCACATCAATTACAGCTGTGTACCAGATGTGGTGAAAATCATGATGCTGTGGTGAAGAACATCTCTTCTCTATGTTCTGTTACAACACAGCGATGTTTTCTTACTCTGACAGTTTGGAACTGAACGTTAACCAAACAATAAAGACAAGATCTGTTATAACTTACAAGTATCTAAATTATTACAATATTTGTTCATTACTCATACTAATCATCAACAACACTGAATTCTTCATATAAAAATTAAACATGTATTTGTTCTGTCTTTTCAGGTAAGAAATTGAACATAATTCATTTCCTTTTCTACTCACCCACAGATATAAAACATGTTTTACATCACAGCTGTCACCTTTCAGGTTTCTACACCAATCTCTCATTCCCTCCTATTCCCAAGTAACTGAGGACATGGTGCACAAATCATAGAGAACAGAATGCAAACACTCTAAAATGACATGCATAAAATAATGCTCCATGTCTGGCAACAGCTATGTCTCCCACATGGTATGTTCTAACTCCCTTCTGTCCACTGGAAGCAAACAAACAAACACACAAACTAACAAACAAAGTGATGAGCAGTCATGACATCTGAGGTTTAGCTTTTGTTTCATCATCATCACTCTTGTCTTTCCCTCTATGTTTAGTGTAGCGTGTGAGTGCAACCCACAATGAGGAGGAAACGTCACTGCCACAGGTTTATGTTGCCGAGTGTGTGATCAAAGCCTGTGGGTGTGTGTGTACAGAAGTATGTATCTAAGTAAAAAATCTATATCACAAACTGCACTAAGTATAAAAAACTCAACCTAGTAGGTTTAAAACATGAATGAACAACGCTGCTCAGCTTCTGTTTTTTGATCATCCAGCGTTCAGTTTTTCAACAACTTACAAGCTCTAAATCAAATCAGCCCGAAATGTCATAGTAATTCACATCATCAGGCATGTGACCAAAACTCCTCCTGTGCAAACCAGATCAACAAAGACCCAAACAACCCTCGGGAGGAAGGAGGCAGGAGCACACTCACTCACTACAGCTTCAGAGCAGGAAATCCTGAACTTTTCTTTGTGAATTTCAAAAGCTCCTCGAATGAGAAGCAAAATGTCCGGCCACCTTTTTTAAACCTACTATGATTACCATGACCTGGATGACTGTGACCCGTTCCCAACACTCTACTTACAGAACATTTCTTCTAAAGTTACTTTCCTGCATAAAACACATTTAGAGCAAACAGCTTCCAGATCTCAACTGAGGACAGTTTTTGGCAACTAGTGGTTTATACAATCAACAGTGACAGTTGGGGAATTTTATAGGTGCAAACTGCCAACAATTATATGACAGTTATTAGTTTTTATTCATTTTTTATTGTTCTATATTTTATCATCTCCTTCCTCACTTTGCTGTTCGTTAGTTAAATTGTAACCATGTGCAAATCCCTTTGGTCGAGTATTACTGTTTTAAAGTGTTTTATACTGAAATTTGACCTTTACCTTGACAAACAGAAGTAAAAAAAAAGAACAAAAAAAAAAGTATTTTTGTATTGTGATAAAGGAAAAAGTCCAAAAAGAATAAAAATGTGACAAAAACAATCAATTTCAGCATTTCATTTTACAATGAAATGAGGCTTAACAAACAACATGAGATGATTTCTCAAATCTGAGTGATACAGTAATCGCTCCCTTTGACTTTGGTGGATTGACTAAGTCATGTATTTTAAATGCAAATATATCTAAATATATATATCAGATGATCACATGGTTATGTTTCTGGATGCTGATTGGCTCAGCAAATGACAGCAGCCTTCGTTAGCATCGTTCAGCATCAACGTGTTGCACTATGTAAATTGTGTTTATGAGGGCTAAAATATGTTTAAAAATCACCAAATAAATAAACTGTAGTTTGCAGATTTTCACTTTTTGAGGGAGCTTCTGAAACATAACCTCTGTGATCGAGGGGAGACGGTAGTGAGTCAGTGAAGGCATCACTGTATAACTTCTACAGTATTACACTATGCTGGTCAGAAAGGCATGAACATAACAGAAATTTCAATGTAAAAATTCTGATCATGTTGTCCTACTCAAACATTATATTTCACGAACAGTCTGTATATCTGTAGGATTACTAACATATTCCAACAAAACTTTTTTGTGCGAGACAGGAGCTACATTCATGACTCATTCTTAACATGATGCTACAAAAAATCTCTATGATTTCAAGCTCTCTTTTCATCTTATCTATCATCTGTTTCTACTCTTCTTCTCTCTTTACCTTCCTCAGACTATCTGACCTCCACCATTCCTTTCCTTATCCACTTTCTTTTCATCCTCTACATCTCTCTCTGACATGTTATATCTGCTTCCATCTCTTACCTATTTCCTGCCTCCCTCTGTTGCTTCCGCTTTTCCTCCACTCTCTCTTTCCATTTTGTTATCCTCTATTCCCTCCATCTCCTCCCACCATCTATGAACACATCCCTCGTCTCTCCTTCCAACATTTATCTCTCCCTTATCTGACTCTCCCTGCCTCTCCTTCCATGCATGCCTATCGCTCGGAATCTGCTCCCTCCCAGCCTCACTGGGCTCAGCTCTCATAAGAGAACTCTGCAGGGGAAATAACGAACTCTAAATGTTAATTGTTTATTTCTGACAGCTCAACTGATACTTCAAACACCACCCAGGTCCCACAAAAACCGAATGAAGGTAGAGGTGTAAGAAACTTGGGGAAAAAAAGAAAAGCAAACAACAAAAAAAACAAGTCAGATTCATCTCTGTAATTGTGTGGGTGCTTTGGGTACGCAGGCGGCTGGATGCTGATGAGGGATGGCGCTGCTCACAGGCCTCCCTGACGTCCATGAATCACAGCCAGAGTCGCTCGCCAGCCCTCAACCGCCATAAAACAAAAGATGGAGATGAAAAATGCAGCAATTAAGTGATTTGATTTCTGCTCTACCCTCCTGTCCTCCTTTCTAACAAACTCGTATCTGGCTGCAAATGATCACATACGAGCACACACAGAAACAGGAAGAACATCAACTCAGAGCAAAAATGAAAGAACTTGTAATCAACTGGTAATAATACTCACAAAACAGGCATGAATACTCTATAAACACCTATAAAAAAAGCTGATTATACAGTATACACTACCTTAAAAGGAGAGTCAAGATATGTTTATGTGGGTTTCTGTGAAACGTTTATGAACAGTTAGAAGTTCAGCTCATTGGTTTAAAAGAAATGCAGTTTAGTTCTGATCAGATGGATGAGCTTATACATTACTGTAAATTCTATATTACAACAGCTGATTTGAGAGCTACATTGTGGTGCAGTTGGTAGTGCTGTTGCCTTACAGCAAGAAGGTCTTGGGTTCAAAACCAGACAGGGACCTTTCTGCATTGAGTATGGATGTTCCCCATGTGCATGTGTGGGTTTTCTCTGGAGACTCCAGCTTCCTCCCACAGACCAAAAATATGACTGAGGTTAATTGGTACCTCTAAACTTTTGTTTGTTTATGTGTGGCCATGTGATGGATTGACGACCTGTCCAGGTGTGACCCCGCCTCTCGCCCAATGGTAAATGGTAAATGTCCTGTATTTGTATAGCGCTTTTCTAGTCATTCAGACCACTCAAAGCGCTTTCACACTACAAGGTTTTGCATTCACCCATTCACACAACCCGATATGTAAGCCGGGGGGAGAGGGTAGGGGCTAACACTCACACAACCCGATACGCAGATCGGGGGGCAACATGGGGTTCAGTGTCTTGCCCAAGGACACTTCAACATGTGGCGGTGGAAGTCGGGATTGATTCACCAACCTTCCAATTGGAGGACGACTGCTCTAACCACTCAGCCACAGCCGCCATGACTGCGACCATGAAATCATACAGATCTGACAAAACACTGATGTTATCTTAAAAAAATTAAGACAATGACATCTATAATTAAAAAAGTGGGATCTTAATTGTTTTAAGTCTGTCAACTTATTTAAATGCATAAATCTCAACAGGGGGTTTTCTGTAGTGCAGAACTGCATAAAAAACATAAATACTTTAAAACCTCTGAGTCTACACACACACAAAATCTCTCTGTTCAAACAGATAACATGAAAATAATAAAATTAATTTTGGCACGGTGATCAAACTCTCAACTTTGTCCTTTTTTCATCTCCAAAACGCCAAACAGTAAGTGTTACATTTTAACACAACTAACTGAGAGAAATCTGGATATTTTAAAGTTCTTTAGAATTAAAGGAAGTTCTTTATTACTGGAACTTGGGAGAGTATGTGTAATTAAGAGCAGAGGTAAGAGGTGAGAAGAAGAGTACACGACAGTGCCTGCGTGTGTGTGTGTTTGCAAGTATTTGTGAGGAGCAAGGTGGCAGCATCAGGCCATGATGGAGTGCTTTGTGGAACCAAACACCCATTCAGCAAGCTGTGTGCTCATTAATCCTGCCAAACTCCACTTGTTACATGCACGCACAGGAAATCATGAGGCTAGGTAAACAGGGAACTGCTGCGATCCATCACTGCATGCCAGTAACACGCTGATATAGCTGCACACAGACATACACAAACACACACACATGCGCTGTGCAATGTAAATGCAAAATGATAAGCTTTTACCCACACAAACATACAGTGAAAACACACACAGCTTTGCAAGCATGAAACAGAAACACAGAGATAAACAGATGCAAAGTAAATTGTGCATTTAAATTTTTATCTGTCCTTTAGTTAATATATTATCCTGCTTCTGCTATCAGAGTGTTTGCAGTGCTATACATTAGGATGTAAGACGTGAATCCAGATATAACTCTTGTTGCAATGTTACAAAGAAATGACATGTAGAGGTGCTAAAGGCTTGCTCTTTCTATTAGTAGTAAGACATACCGCTACAAAGCCTTGGAGAAAATCAATAGAGCTTGACCCCAGTTTGGCCTCTAGTTGGATGGAGAAGTTATGGTACCACACTGGCCTCGACATCAGCTTACTTTATTTTATTGTTTTCTCTTCCTTCTCTAAATCTTTTGTTTCCTTTTGTTGTTCTTCGTTTGCTAGCGCTGGCTTTGTTTTCATCTCATACATGCTTGTAAGTACAAACACCCACACACATATCTACACACACTAATGTACACATAAATACACATCCTATGACAAATGCGGTATAAGGCTAGTTACACAGCCCAGTGGTACATGCAGTGTTGGAGCAGATCTGTTTATTCTATACGCCTGCCTGGATGGAGCTTTTACTGAAGCTATCAGCAAAACAACATTCCATATGTCTTTGACAGAGTGGGGAACAATACTATTTACACCTATTTAGCCCAGGGAGACGGGGGGTAGTGGGTGGTAGTGATGGGGTCTGGTTAATGGGTAACTTTTTCCCCCATTTTCCTATTTTAACATTCGCATATAGCCGCTACCCCTAAGGTGGACAGATGATGCACGCTCTCGAGCTGCTACTCACATGCTAATAATCATCATTACAATGCACATAAAAACCGACAACAACCAATAGCAAGGCATCGCTTTACACAAAAAATCTGGTCTACTCGACAGTAGTTCTTCATCACAAGCAGCCCTGCTATCAGAGGCTAAATAACACTAAGATCAAATGCTAATAAATCTGGCTACAAGGCCACTAATGAAAACACAAGAAGTAAAAACATTTCATGATTTTAAAGTTGGAGTTTTCTGTTTCGTCCTCAGCTGTGCTTGAGTCCTCGTGTTGGTTCATCCCAATGAGCACAGTGGACTTTCTTATCCGGTGTGGGTTCATTAAACTGGGAACTAAAACCTGATCAGGTTATGGTCATGGGGTCAAACAGGGGTCAGTTTCAGAGCAGCTTCAGTTTTTGGCTAGACACAGAAGGTGAGTGAGATTGGATCCAGTCAGAAAAGAATAAACCGTCTTCTGGAGTTAATTAAATGTGACAAAAAGCTGAGCTGCATTCAGATACTGACGTAAATATCTAAAAAGAAAAAGAAAAAAATTAAAGCTTATCCCAAAGGCTATATTTCTATTTTGATTATTATAAAATACGTATATTTCAGTTTAATTTATATATGATTTATAATACATTCATGTTAAAAATGATGTTTATACTCATATTTATTCATATTTAGCTGCATGGTGTGACAAACAGGTGTAGTATGTTGTAGTAAAGCATGATCTCGCTTTTGTTTTCCTTTTATCATGATTAATAATTTCTCTTAAGAGGAAGGGAAAGGAAGTGAACAGAGGAGGAAAATGTCATTTTAACCGTGTTGCCAATGTTTCATAACATTTGATAGTTTATGGAATGAGAAAGGGACTTCTACTACTACTACTACTACTACTGTCATTTAGCAGACGCTTTTATCCAAAGCGACTTACATTGAGAGAACATACAAGCAAGAAATCAAAGAGAAGGAAACAATATAAGGAGGCGGACTGTTTGGAGTCCAGTTTAATTCCGACGCTGATACATCAAGTGTATCAAAAATGTATTTTTTTTTTTTCTTTTTTTTAGTCTGTTAAAGTTAGTCTGTCTTCTGTTAAATAAATGTTGTTTACATCTGCTGTAACAAGTTTCCAGCCACACTAATCCGGTTTTAAGACCATGATTACCTCCATCAAAGAGGTCATGCTTCTGTTGAAGTTTAGTTATTTATCTCTCAGTCTGTTAACGGAATAACTCAAACAGTTATGAATAGATAGAAATTAAATCTGGACAGGATTAGGTTAGCAATGATATAAATGATAAGATTTTGGGACGTGGATCACCGTCTGGATGAAGGACTTTTCAGGTGTGGATCACATTCAGGGGAAAATGAGCAGCTTGGAGCCAGTCTGAACCGTCTCAGTGATTTCCAGTTATTATCATTATTATCAGATTGTCTTTCATCTCCAATTGGCTTTAAATTGCATGAACTGACTGAAGTCAGAGTTTAGTGAGACTAAAGTACATCAGATGAGATTATTTGTAATTACTCACAGTCTTTTTAGGTTGACCACAAAACAATTGTCTGTGTTTTTGTTTTTTGACAAACTAAATTCTTCACTACTAAATAAATAAAGTTAGAAGTTTGCTGTGTCTATCTAATAAGAGAATATGTAGCTGAATCTTTAAAGAGGCCCTTCCGTTAAAAACAGTTTTTCTGAGGTTTCTGTTGAATATTTTAGCTCCACAGGTGTTCTTGCCTTCATAGTGGGTGTGAAAACAGGTCAGCAACTTCTCTTTCAGTTTTAATCTCTCAAACTACGCAGGTGGTGATAACACCCAAGTTCTCTTAAGTTCAAACGGCCTGTATCTGTTTCGTCACAACTCCTTTGTTCATTAGTATTCGGCAGCTCCTGCAGTTGAAACCACGCCTAGCATGCTGCTGGCTAAAAGCTGTAGCATAAGACGTAGCAAACAGGAAGAGAGTACGTCTGATGTTGCCATGCAAAGCGGGGCAGGAAACAGTAATCTTTGCTCTCATAGGCTAGTTTGTTAGCCAATCAGAGTCCAGCAAATTCGAATAATGAATATGAACGAGCTGCTGATGAAGCAGCCTGACGGAAGGAGCTGGAACCACCTGAATTTTCATGCAGATTAAAAGGTCTGTTAATCAGTGTTTCCTGATGTTTTTTAGATATAAAATGTTTCATATTTCTAGTTAATACTGAAGAAATAACTACAAAGTCCTGAAATTAGTATGAAATGGCCTCTTTAAATAACTACTGAGATAAATTATTTTTGAGCACAATTTGGGGAAAAAAACCTCTGCTACAGGGTTAAAATATTATAGAATAGAATAGAATAGAATAGAATAGAATAGAATAGAATAGAATAGAA
>SSNP01000013.1:1193945-1215964 GCA_006937955.1 Pachypanchax playfairii | reverse complement strand
GGGGGGGGGGGGGGGGGGGGGGGGGGGGGCGTACACCTCCATCCTGTAGGTCAATGGCCCAGATTACAGAGAAAATGGAATCTTCCAGTCGTAAAGTTCTATAGTCCCAAAATGTTGTTACACACTTTTGAAGTTTTGCCTCTGAGACGAATGTCATTATTTTGCAAGTATCAACAGTGATTTGTTTTTTCACAGATTTGGGAAAAGTAAAAAATATCTGTGCTTTTAAACATTTTTGTTGTATAATATTTTTTCCAGTGCCTCATTATACTAACCCTAAACCAGGGGGGCCCAAACTCCAGGCCTCGAGAGCCACTATCCTGCATGTTTTAGATGTTTTCCTGCTTCAACACACCTGATTCCAATCTGCAACATCTCAACAAGTCCAGCAGAAGCCTGTTAACAACCCATTCATCTGCATCAGGTGTGTTGAAGCAGAGGAACATCTAAAACATGCAGGATATTGGCCCTTGAGGTCTGGAGTTGAACACCCCTGCCCTAAACCTTCAGTTACAATGATCCACGTAACCGCATCATTCTTACGAATCTCTTATTTCCTACAAAATGTGGAGTTTGTAAACGTTCGTGGAGGCAGACACTGGTTCCTGCAGGAAGTTGGTATGAACAAACTTGACTTCCTGAGAATATGAGGTGATTTTCTGGCTGCGGAGTTCTTGCTCTCTTCACACAGGTGTGTTGGAACCTTCCTCCCATCTACCAAAGACCATCTTGCAAAAATCTTTGTTGTGAGATGTGTAACTGACCACCACAATGCACAATTCATGGAAATTTCAAATCGTTGTTATGAAGATCCTTCGACTGTTTGCATATATTGTGGTGGAATGTAAGTAGTGGAGGTCAAGTATCTCCAAAATCCTGTTTGTAATCGTCACATGATCAACAGTTTTACATCTTGGTGTATTTTACGTCCATGTAAAGACATGCAGTCCTCTTAAATTTTAGATGTAAATAATAAAGAATGTGAAAAGTAAATAATATGCAATTATCATGCGCTGTTGTTTCAAAGACATTTGACCAGTGTTTCTACACAGAGGGTTTTTCTTGCATGTTCATAGAAAATTTAGTTTTAGAAAGTTTAAATTCTTTCAAAATTTACAAAATTTTGGGGGGAATGGAAAAGCAGGTGGGGTGAGTTTGGCTAAAGAGAAGAAAAGATGTAACCGATCCAGCAATCCCAGAATCTTTCACATAAAAAAAAACATAAAAAAGGTTGAATGTACAGAAGAAACGGGCAGAAACGTTGTTCTTACCTTTTACATCTGGTGCATCTGTATTTTCAATTTTACACATCTGATTAAGCCCTTAAAATAAACAGAATATTCTGTAGAAAAACTGATAATATTTGACAGATAATTATCACGACATTTTGTTTGACCACGTACAGGAAGCCCCCACAAAAAGAATTACACCTGAGCATTTTAAAAGTTCCTCTGACACTTTTTCTCTAGTTGCTACTATTTCCTCCAAAATATTATTATTGGTTGTTTGTTCTAATATTGTTAGAGCAGACCAGAAAACGTCCACGTATGATGAAGCTAATGTCTGAATAGTTTCCTCCTGAATTCTGCAGCATTTGTCAGCCTACCAGTAAGAAACCAGGAAGTTTAGAAGTGTGTTATTATGGGGGGTAAATTTATGCAGCAACAATCAGAGTTCCTCGTCCATTAAACTTGATGTACATTAATTAAAACAGATTTTCTATGATATACTTGTTGTTTTGTAATTTTTTTAAAATCTCAGAGCTACAGAATAATGAAGCTAGCAGTGAGAACAGAACAACTCCTGTGAAGTCCACATGCAGAGGACACAAATTTGTCTAAATAAGCTACAAAAATGTGTAAATTGTCACGAGTGGAAACAAGCAGATTTCACTCAAAACTGTGTTTGTACGGCGCCTTTGCAAGAGTCAGCTGGGACAAACTTCGAACCTGAGAGAGTTTTATTTTCTTGCAACAAAAATTTGAAGGTTAGGAAACTTTTTGATTACAGAGTTGATCTTAAATCTGATTTTGGTGCCCCCTACTGCACACATTACTGCACCAACGCTATGATAATTGAGATATGTGAAAATCCATACCCTGGGTCTGTTATTATTTACAAGCCTACAGGCATAAGAGTATGTTACAAACTTAGTTCGCTGGTGGAATAAGCCAGCGCATGAACGTGAAACACAAAAAATAATAAATAGTAAAACTAGGAAATAAAAAAAAAAAAAAAACGGCTCCTCTACTTAACTCCCACACATCTTGCTCTACTGCTCCACTGGATGAAAGAAGGAATGAAATAGAGTGACCCTGCCACTAGCAGCTCTCTTCTTCCCCTACTGCTCTCTTCTTCCTCCCCCTTGCTGTGTGAAATCAAATTTCCATGTAGCTCCCGTATCTGTTGCACAGCGAGGTGATTTATCAGGGATGCAAAGAGCATGCAGAAACAATCTTTATTACATCCATTTCCTGCTTGTCAGCCGGGATCATGTTGGCTGTTCATTAAAGGCGCGGCGCAGGTGAGGAGAATGCATCCCGATGCCTTGATAGATTGTCTGCTCCCCCGTGGTGACAGCAGCTGGATGGATTGAACAGCGGGGGGCAAGAAGGGAGGGGGGAAAAGCGCTGACTCTGTCACTCCTTCTGCCAGAGACACTTTTACATGACCGGACAGTGTCATTTTACCAAACAACAAACCACACAAACACGCACAAACAGCCCTTTGACATTATTTGGCCTTTAGTCAGGAGCGTGCCTTAATGCTAGTACTGTCACTGATATAAAGACACTGTGATATACACCAAAAAGATGAGCTTTATCTTATTACACAGTTACCAACTCTGGCTCTTTGAGTTGAAAACAGCCGCCTGGGGCGATTATTTTAGGTTTTATTTACACTGAAACAAGTAAATACAGGTTTGCTCAGTTATTTGTAATATGATAAAGTTATTACAGATAAACTGGCATTTATGTCTCACCAACATGAAGGTACCGGTCCAGTACTGGAAATACTTTCATTTAGAAGCAAAAGGATGGTTTTCCACAAATCATTTTTATATTTATTTTAATTCCTGTGATTTAAATAGTTGCTATTTTGGCAGCAAAAGTGTAAATTTACGGATGTTTCTTAAAAAGTAATCAAATGAATGTTTTACAGTCGACTCGTAACATGACGCATAACACGAGAAAACGGTTCAGTAAATACTTTTCCACTGTCAGGATACACCTCAAGCCAGTGGGTTGTGAAATATCAGAAATACTGCTCAGTCTCCTTAGAGCAGCTCTGTTAGCCTTCATGATCAACCATAAAATGTTTATCACACCTCCTACATCAGCTGATATATGCACACTATATTATGACATTGTAAACACAGCTCTGTATCTATATTAGGCTTACATCAACCCTCAGTCAATGTACTGATTTCAAGTAGCAAATATGAGAAGCTACGTACAGCTTATTGCTTCTTTTATCATTTCTAAGATAAAACAGGTTGAATAATCAGTGTCTACTGATCAGGTTTATAATCCTTTACAAGCATCAATAGCTGTTTCCAAACTGTGACATAATGTGTTTTATGGTTTTCTTAAGGTTCAGTGTGAAACATTTAAGAGAATCTGATGCAAAATACATTTTCATGTTTGATTACAGAAAGAAATAGAAGAATAATTTTGTTAATAATATAAAAAACTGCATCTTTTTCTTAAGAGCTTTTCCTTCCACTATGTTGGATCAAAATGTTGACACAGTTGCTTCAACTGAAAAAACTCCCAATGAACTGATGGGTCTTTTGGAGGGTTTGTGAAAACCACTAACGTTTTTGCTTTTATGCACCACACAGTTTGGTAAGACAGAGCTTCTACTGCTAAATGCCACCACACTGGAAACACAATATTTTCTTCTTTGGTTCATAAATTCATAGGATCATCCTCGGCTCTACACATTCATCTTTCTGTTCACTTGATATGACATATAACAGCAATGACCTGAGCACAGATCAATAGAGGAGTTCAGTTGCCTGGCTTTGATGGACAGAGGCCGCTGTTGATGGCTGGATGACATGAGCACTGTACTACAATCGGGGTGGATTCAATCTCTCAGATGAATTTATGACCCACTTACCTGTCATGACCCACTGACGACACACTAATGCACATGTTGTGTGACAGCATTATTCGTGCTATAAGTGTCTGTACTTTCTAATAAATGTTTGTTTCTAACATCGTGTGCGATCCAGACAGTATTTGAAAAGGGAGTCCCTTTCTCTTGTCCTTCAAAAACTTTACAGGTACATTCAAATCTCAGAGCTACGAGAACTAAAAACATCTAATGCAAGTAACATCTTGTGAAAAACAACCTGAAGGAGAAAAATCTGAGCAAACACAGAACACAGAATCTAAAAAATGGCACCCTAAATGAAATTCAACAGTTTAGGAGGACCAACATTAGATGACAATTACATTAACTCTAAAACAGACAAGCAGGTGGAGAAGCAGGTGGAGAAGAAGGTGGAGAAGCGGGTGGAGAAGCGGGTGGAGAAGCGGGTGGAGAAGCGGGTGGAGAAGCGGGTGGAGAAGCGGGTGGAGAAGCGGGTGGAGAAGCAGGTGGAGAAGCGGGTGGAGAAGCAGGTGGAGAAGCGGGTGGAGAAGCAGGCGCTTTGACTCAAAGAGAAATGATTTATTTCATTGTGATATTAAAATCAATAGATATCGACTGAAAGGTGGCTAAAGGTGAGCGTGTACATGATCCTACTGCTGTGAGAGGCAGACACACTCTCCCAAAGAGGGGAGGGAAAAAAGAGAGAGGAAGAAGAGGGAAAAAGATGGGTGCAAAAAAGAGGAAAACATCACCTCCAAGTTAACAAAGAGAGGAGCAGAAAAATGATCAAAGAAAGGGGAAAAAGAGTGATGGAGAGTGAAGGAGAAAGAGTGAGGGAGCTCTGGAATCAATACAGAGAGGAGGAGCAGCACAGGAGGAGGGGACATTCAATGGTGCAAGTCTAAACCTCTCTCTAATGGACACACACATACATTAACACACACTCACCCCCTCTCTCAATCTCTTTTTTTTTGCCATATCTTGACATTTCCTTCTGCATCTTTCTTCTATATAATTTCTTTCTCTCCTTCTCTCATCCTGCTCATTGTATTACACCATCAGACACACAAAAATACAGAAACACAATGTCAAAGTTTGGATGCAGAGAAATAAGAGCTGCTGTCCACAACAGCTCATCATAACAGAAACATTTTCATCTTATTCTGATACTCAAATTAACAGCTGTCACATACACAAGAAAATGAAATATATAATGCAAACATGCAAAAGTGATGGTGGTGGTGGGGGGGGGGACCCTCATCCACACATAAAGTGTATTTCTTTCTAACACCAGTGTAATTTTGGAACACATAAGACAGAATTGGCGGTTCTTGACAGCCAAAAGTAAGTGGCCTACCAACACCTTGACACCCACACGTAGGAAACGCTGCACTCCAGCAGCTACTGCTGCTCTATCAACACTCAAGACTAGTGAGGGTTCAATTAGTTCTTGATGAATGAGCCCATAAGATGCTGCTCTCTCATTTCCCTTGTTGCCAGATATCCCAGCAATCAGAGAGAAATGGATTGTCATTGTGGCATGACTAAAACAGAGATGATGATGGTGGAGGAGAAGCTTAGAGGAGGGTGCACAAGAATAAATTGTTTACCCTCTTCACTCTTGGCCAGAGTTGAACTGCATGTCATGAACTTTTATTTACTTACTTTTTGATAGAGAACAGAATACTTTTAAACACTAAGAAAAAGTGTTTCATTATAAATTGACACGATAGCCCTGAAAGTGTTGGTGACAAAAATACAATTTAGAGTTTTTAAAATGTTGATAAATATGCTACAATCTTTATAAACTGTGTGAAATGCTAGAAATTCTACAACGAGCTGATGTGTATATGTTTGTATTAGTATGTGTGATATGGACTCACCATCATCGATAATGCTGACCACTACACCACGACCAGTGATGTTTCTTCTCCAAACTGGCATCACATTCTGGTCAAACCCACTGGAGTCGTACTCAGCCTGTGCAAACTAGACATACATATACATCATTATTTTAACAACTGGAAAAGGATTTTGGCACCGAGTTGTCTCAGACTGGAAAACATGTAGTTACTGTTCAGCTGACTTGATGGTTGGTAAAGAAAACTTGGGCTTTATCATTAGTTAGGATATAACAGTTATTATTAATATTAGTTTATTATTAGTTATTATTATGGATGGATGGATGGATGGATGGATGGATGGATGGATGGATGGATGGATGGATGGACCATAGAAACAACACAAATTAAATGCATTCACTAGATCATTTAATTTAATGTTGTATCCTCGTAAAAACAGACAAGATGCTCAGAGGCACAAAAAGCACACACTTAAAGGAAGTGCAAAAAGGCTGCGTACAAACTATCTATCCAGAAATGTCAACAGATTCCCCAAACTCCCCTTCCCACACACACATACAACCAATTTGATATTTAAAGAGAATGTTTCAAAAGGCTTTAACTGCTGTTATGATTAAGAGAGAAAGTAAGAAAAAGCACAATGGGAAAAAAAATATCTCAGTTGGGGGGTTTGTGTATGTGTGTGTGTGTGTGTGTGTGTGTGTGTGTGTGTGTGTGTGTGTGTGTGTGTTTGGAGGGCAGCATCTGGGGAACCGCAAAGCTTTGTAGTGTGAACATATAAGGCAGATGAATGGAGGCATCTAGCAGACTAACGTCCACAGGAACACTGGGACTAGCTCTAGGGAACACACATTCACACCTAGTAACACACACACATGCACACACATAAGATGCACACTTTTGTAAACATGGATATAAACCCTCAGAAAGGCCCATCAAATGCTGGTTCACTTCATACACACACAGCTATAAAGTGATAATAGTCAACAACAAAAGCTCCTCATGCAAAACACAGAAACACCATAGAACTCTAAATTATTAGAAATACCTACCACAACATTTGAGCACCTATACACTTGTATACAAACATAGTATGTAACATTAAAGCAACAAACACAGAACAAGCACAGTCGCACTGCTGTATAAATGCAACAGACACACGTGTGCACATAATAGCAAAAAGCAACAACTTGCCACTGAGTCTTAATCTCAACTGCTTGTGGGCAAAAGAATAAAAACATATTGTCAGTTATGATGTCATATACTGTAGATAAGTTCAGGATTCTGTACAGACTCAGCAGCTCTGTTAGGCCCTTCATCAAGGAACTGAACTCATCCTCATCAAATTAACATTAAGCTGAACTTCCTGTTACACTTGCATCCATGGTGGTTTTTTAATACATACATGCCTGTTTGATGTACACACACACAGCAGTGTATACCTCTGTCTGGGTTTGGCAGGCTACCAGTCCTGAGATTACTGACCCTCAATCAATATCTCCATCCAGCCCAGGCTGATTAAACACAACAGAATAAAAGCAGCAAGAGGAGGGGAGGCAACGGGGCGAGAGGGAGAGCAAGGTCCTGAGCTTAAAAACACATTCTGTATATTTCTTGATTACTAAGTGATTGAAAATTATGCTCTATTCTCTTGTTTATGTAATCAGCCCAAATAGCTAAAATGACATTATTAGTTCAGTTTCATACTTCATGTAGTACCAAATACGTTATATTCTACCTCAAAAAGTAATCCTGTCAATAATCATACACAAAATAAAGGTCTGGGAGGTTTTCCTTTCACCTCTGCCTCCATCATCTCTCTTCACTTCCTCTTTCTGTCTGAACCACCCACCACCCCCATCCTGACTCTAACCCCTCCATCTTGCCCTGAGAGCGGAGGTGTCAGTCAATCTGTTGCCAGTTGCCTTGGTGAATCTATGAGCCCGCCTCTCCTCCCCCTCACTCTGTCAGATTATGCCCTAGCACGTCAGTCAAGACCATCCACAGTGTCAAATGGCTAAGAAATGCTCACCCCGGGTACCCTTGTAAATAAAATAATCAAATGAAAGAAGAATTTAGAACTATTGTAACATTATTGCTGAAATCTGAGAATCCATCAGATTTGCCAAATACCGTCTCTGTGTTGTAAATCTTGGATGAACGATGATTGAAATATCAACGTTTATGATTTATTACAGTCCAAACAGTCATTTGCAATAGATTATGCAAACCTAGAACAAACTGTAAAATCTTATTAAGATGAAAAAACACAGTGGTCAAGATATACAATAGTAAAGTAAAAGAAAAACAGAATTAGCCCTAGAAACATATTTTGTTTCGTGTGGTGTTTTTTCAAATGCATCAAAAAAAAAAAAAAAAAACAGGTGCTTTGCATTTAGTGTTTTACTAAAATGTGTCCATGAAAGATCCAAAAACAAGTTAAATAAACAATACTGTGATATTTGCTCAATTAATTGTATAAATTTTCATTTATTTCATTCAGTATTATAAATTTGACAGTTCTTATTAAACTTGTTCGTGGTCTTCGCTAAACACATGGATGGAAGCAACATGGCCATAAACTGCATTTGTGATATTCATCAGATTTGGACCAGAACTTAAACAGAAAATCCAACTATTTGGGGGTATTAGTAGTCAAGGAGTTCTCATGGAACACTTTCATTGTTGTTAAGTTTTAATTTTACAATAGGGCTACATTAACCTATTAAAAAGTTTGAACTGATGCTCTACTTCTGCTGAGCCTCAGAAATAAACTTTAGACAAACAGTCTGATCAAGATGGTGGAAGGTCTGAGTATGTCTTGTTATACGTCATTGTTGCTTTAAGCTTCATCAATCCCAGACATCTGTCTCAGTTCAACATGGATAACCCCCTTCATATTTTCCTACCTTCTCCATGATCCCCTTATCTCTCTATTTGCTGTTGCCTTCTCCAGTCACACATGAAAGTGTGCCTGACTTTTGCCTGTCAGATGAGCATCCTTCAACACATAGACAAGACTAGAGTAGAGCCTTGCACATGAAACCAATGACAAGACACACACACAAACAGTTACACCCACCAGCTCCCACTGCATGGGCCAGAGTGGGTCATTGAAGGTGAGAGACTGGTCGCTCTTTCTTTCCTCAGACGTGCTGTCAGCTTTAGATTCTGTCCTCTGGGAACCTGTGAGCACACAGATCTATCATGTGTATGTGTGTTGAAGTAGTTTCCCTTTTCTTGTCTTGAACTCTGACTTCAGGATATCCCTCGTCTCCAACCAATAGTGAAAGGCTTCCCAGATCCCCTCCTCACCACTGAGGAGGAATACCACAAGCAGATTACCATTTCATTAGCATTTAATTAGCATCTCATTTCTGTAGTACAGCTTGGCTCACTGTCTGTGGAAATGCCTCAGGCTCATCAAGGCCTGCACTTTTGTCTTCATGTTACGTTCAATACTTAAAGACATTGATATAAATGTTGGTACCTTTCTGTTAATGAAATAAAAACCCAAAATGGTCAGTGAAGTACTTGAAGCTGACAAAAGTAAAAAGAATACTGTAAATCAGCTGATGAAAATCAGACATTGGTTTAGCAGACTGTGGTTTAAAAGAATAATTTAAAGAAACTGGCCTGACAAAAATGATGATATTCAAGGAAAAATTCGGAAAAATAAAGGAAGAAAAGTAAGAAAAAATAACCTAAGGTGTGCCTGTAATTAATATCACAGGTGCCTTTTAAGTTTGGCATCAGCCCTTTGGCATATACAAAGGCAACAAACATGTTTTTGGGTAGTTTGGTATCATAATTAGTACAAAGCTCATCGGACTGTAAGAAACGTCTCAGGATGTAAACAAAAAAAGGAAAATCAACCCCAGTTTGAACAGACAAATAGAGAATATGGTGAAAAAGAGTCAAGGATACTATCCGAACCAATTCAAGCTGAACTCCAGGATCAAGGTACACAATACTGCCAAATGTAATAGGACACACCTCCAAATCATTGAATCCAGGTGTTCCAATCACTTCCTCAGCCACTGGTGTATAAAATCAAGTACTCAGGTGTGCAGACTGCTTCTAAAAATGTTTGTGAAAGAATGGGTCATTCTCTGGAGCTCAGTGAATTTGAACATGATATGTGATAGATTGCCCCCTTTGCTAATTAATTTTTAAATTCTTTGCTGCTGAATATTCCATGCAAATCTATTGAACATCTCTGACAGAAGCTGAAACATGAACACTGGAGAAAGTACCCTGCTGACTGGGCCAAATACCTGTTAACAGGTGCAGAATTATCACTGAAAGTTACAGAAATCTCTTGATTTTAAGTTAAGAGTATCATCATTTTTCTCCAGGTCAGTTTAATTAGTGATTTTTTAATTATTCTGTTGAACCATCATTTAAAAAACCTTGTCAGATTTTCATTAGTTAATGTTAAAGAGGCCATTTCACACAAATTTCAGAACTTATTATTTACCAGTAATATGAAACGTTTTATATCTAAAAAAACGTTAGGAAACACTGATTAACAGACCTTTCAATCTGTCTGCATTAAAATTCGGGTGGTTCCGGCTCCTTCCGTCAGGCAGCTTCGGGCAGCAGCTCGTTCATATTCATTATTCGAATTTGCTGGACTCAGATTGGCTAACAAACTAGCCAATGAGAGCAAGGTATACTGTTTCCTGCCCCGCTGCGCATGGTAACATCAGACGTCGTGTCTTTCTGTTTGCTACGTCTTGTGTTACAGCTTTTAGCCAGCAGCATGCTAGGCGTGGTTTCAACTGCAGGAGCTGATGAATACTAACGAACAAAGGATTTGTGACGAAACAGATACAGGCCGTTCGAACTCGGGAGAACTCAGGTTTTATCGCCACCTGCGTAGTTTGAGAGATTAGGACTGAAAGTTGTTGACCAGTTTTCACACCCACTATGAAGGTAAGAACACCTGTGGAGGTAAAATATTCAACAGAAACCTCAGAAAAAACGTTTTTAATGGAAGGGCCTCTTTAAAGCAGAACTAAGTAAGTTTTGCTCTCGCTCTCCCCCTACTGGTCCCCTGTGAAAGCTCACTGTCGTAACGTTCCCCCACCCCCTCCACCCCGCCGCCGCCCCCCCAACAACAACGCGCAGAGAACGCTTTTGCAAGAAGAAAGAAAAACAAAACCAAGAAAATGTCTTGACAGGTGAGTATTATTGTCATCTTTGCGCTCCTAAGGGTGGCGTTGCTAACAACGGCAAGGGCTTCATGCTTGTATTTATGTACGTGAGTGTGAGTGCCGTAAAGCAGGTTTGTTCTCGCGAGATTAGTCGGGTCCGATCCACTGAAAGTTGCAAGTACTGCTTTCAGGACACAGACCCCGGAGGGAGGGGAGGGACCCACGAATCACCCCGCCAAGTCCTTGTTTACCCCCACAGGGACTCTAGAAAACATTTATTGAGGTGAAAAAACTTACTTCTGCTTTAAGTAAAATTATTTTATTGTTCTCAGTTTCATGTTACTTCAGTGACCAAATGGGTTTTTCATTTCTGAATGGTACCACCAGTTTTGTCCATGTCTGTATTCTCTTCCATACACAGCATACAGCAATGTTGCTCATGCGCAATAATTATAAATACCTTGTTTCAATAATTACATGTACGTATGTAATAAAATATGTATCATTTTATGTCCTTCCAAAACAGTATCAATTCAAACATTTTATTTTAACAAATGTAAATGTACTTTTATCAAGCATTAGTTTTAATCTGAGGTAATTCAGTCCACAACAACTTTTACCGTTCACATAATTTTAGTATGTCTCAGAAACTAGTGGGATTCAAATCAGTACAGATGAATCATAATGTTGGTACACCGGTACATCATGAATTAGGATGTGTTAGTAGTTTTTAGAGAAAGAGCTGTTGGTATAAAGAACAATGTAGGAACAGAAATGGATGAATCTGAAAGGCATAAGGGTTCCAGTAAAATTCAGCAACACCATACACATCTGAGTAAACATCAAAATGTGTTACAAATAATCAGGCTGAAAACTAAAGATCCTCATCTAGAACCGATGGTTCTTAAACACAAAACTGACAGAAATAAAAACTGGGTTTGTTAAAACATTTTGTATTAAAATATTGAGACAGAGACAATAAAAATCATTCAGAAAATTCAATCAGAAACCAGAACTCTTCTCCTCCTCTGTCTCTGCTCTCTGTAAGCACAGAGCCTGTGATTGGCTCATCATTGCATATGAAATCCTATGACATCCTATAATGTAGGTGAAGATCAGAAAGGCTCTCCTTCAAGAACCATTGATATGTTTTTTCAAGCTCAAATGGTTTAGGAGTCACAGTAATGTTAAGTGCACGTGCTAGAACCTAGAGGGAGCTGTTTTTATGTCAGTCATCAGACACCTTATGAATGCTATAGTGCTACAGTGGTAAACCACAAATGGCCGCAAAGCTCCTCCCCTCTTCTTTATAAAACCATTGAATTTTCCCTGCAGCACAATCTCTGATGGAGTTACAGTAATTTACCCCATTAAACAGTAGCTGTCGTCCCTGACACAGTTAAAAGGGTTAATATTCCCCTCTTGCTTAAACATTCTCAGATTTATTTCTAAAATACATCAAGGGTAAAAAGTTCACAGCGGTCAGAGCATTAAAGTGAAGTCTTATTTTGCCTATTTCCTTCAAGAGAATGAACACACAGCTGCTGACTCCATCAACCATCTCCTTGTTGTTTCATCTTTCTGCCTCTCTCTGTTGCTTTCATATCATCTGTCAGAGCAGAGGCTGAGCAACACTGTGAGGACGGTTACACACAAAGAGACAGCCAGAGAGAGTACCGCAGCAGGACGTGAGCTAGTTTATTTCTCTGCAGGTGCAGCTGGCACTTCCAGGCATTCACATTATAACAACTTATTTAGAAATGTGTGAGTGGACTCAAAGGTACGGTTTATTTGACTTAAATTTTGTTATTCGCATAATACCAACTGCAACAAATAGAATTTCAGTGTGTTATACAGAAATATTTCCATTAATTCTACTCCAAACATAAAGCTAATTATAACTGCAATCCAGTTCAATTGAGAACAATCAGATTCAGTACATTATAAATAATCTAAAAAGAGTTGCATTAAAATTTTACTTACACATGTGATGTATATTTAAAATGGGTAATGCATTTTTTGTACTGCTACCAGTGGTTTAAAGTCAAGTGGTCACAGCATTGTTTCATAGGCAAAAGCACTTTTTTAAAGAGGCCAATTCACACAAATTTCATGACTTTGTGGTTATTTCTGAAATAACGTTAGGAAACCCCGATTAACAGACCTTTCAATCTGAAAGCAGCCGAAAGGCAATGTTCTGGAAAAAAGTTTTACAAGATAACTCTGGTTAAAGACCTGATCAAATTGTCCGCAAATATTCTGGAACTTCTGTCTGAAAACAGCTCATGTTACAGTCAGTTGTTTTCCAGGAGAGAGTGGAGCAGCTGCTCAGAGCACAGGGTGTATTAAGCCAAAAACCACTCTGTTTTTTTAAAGGAAGTAGCATCACAACATGGTTAAATCCTCAAAAAAGTTGATTGTGCATGATATAGGACCTTTAAGAATGACAGCAAGAGGTTAACAACATGTCTGCTGCGTTGAAAAATGATTTTAAAAACAGCTGTTTTTAATATTTGCATCATGATGTTAGGTTCTTAGTGTTTTGTTTGTTTCTTTATTATTTCTTGAGGTCATTTTTCCTCCAGATTCTTATCTGTGATTTTGCGTTTAGATTTGGCCCCTTCATTGTTTCATGTTTAGCTCTGTCGTGTCTTTTTGTTTTCCTGTTTGACTTTTATTCTGTGGCGTCCATTCTTCCTGTTTTGCTTTTATTTTGACATTGGCTGTATTTCCTGTTCTTCCACCTGTCTGACAGGTGTTTTGATTATGTTTCCTGTTCCTCGTCAGTTCAGTGTTTTTCTGTTCAGGTGTTTTGAGTTTAGTTGATTAGTTACAGTTTATATTTAAGGCGTGTGGAGTTTCATTTCCTTTATCGGTTCATTTTTGATATTTTGATGTTTTCCTCATGTGTGAGTTCTGTGTGCTCGTTCCTCTGCTACAACCAATAAGTATGTTTTTGCTGCTCTGTCAGCCCCTTTTTTTTTGTTCCCATTAAAATGTTTATGATTATATTCTGGTTGAGTCACTCTCCTGCACTTGTCCTACACATTTTGTTAGCCAGTAAATAAAAGTCTTCTTCAGTACTATTAATCTGTTTGGACACCAGATGCTGGTTATGCAAAGAAAATAATTTCATAGCTTCACATTATAATAATTGTGGCATATACATGATTTATTTTAAGTTTTTGTAAAGTTATGATCAGTGATAGTTCCTTTACCTGTAGTAGAAAAATGCAACAACTCTGTTTGTTTGCAGAGGAGTGAAGAGAGACGTTCAGAGCTGCAGAGGGCGGACAGCTACTCAAATGTCCTCCTCTGTTTTAGCAGATTTTTAATTATTAAAAACTATTCAAACTGAAAATGTGGGCTTATCTGTGAGCTACAATGCTAAACTATCGAAATGTAGTTGTCTAATTTGCCACCATATTATCAGCAAAACAATGTCAATGTTGCAGCTCAAAATTACGTGTAACAAGGCTGCTGTGTAGCAACCAGTATGAATGGCTCTGGTGTAGGGTTGGTGGAGGGGGGATTATGATGTGGGGTTGTTTTTCAGCTATCAGGCTTTCAGTGAAAGGAACCCTCGATGCTTCAGCATATCAAGAGATTTTGGATGATTTCATGCCCCCAGCTTTGTTGGTACATGTTGGGGATGATCCCTTACTGTTCTGATATGACAGCACAACACTGCATAAAGAAAGGTCCATAAAGACATGGATGAATGAGTTTGGTGTGGAGAAACCTGACTGGGCTGCTCAGAGTCCCAACAGAAAACCTTTGGGATGAATTAGAGTGGAGACAGTGAGTCAGGACTTATTATTCATCATCAGTGTCTGACCTCCGAAATGTGCTGATGGTCAACAAATGCTAAAACTTCTGGAAAGCCTTGTCAGAAGAATTAATACTCCTATAAGTCCAACAGCATATTCATATTAAAAACACAACAGTGCATGTGTAAATGTCTGTGCATCACCGACATCATCAAGTTAAACTATTATGAAATCACCAAAATGAGCAAAAGAGCACAAAGAACGAGAGAGCAAAGTCTTTCTTAAAGCTTCATCTTGTAAAGAAAGATTTTGATCAAAAAAATCCCAACTGCAAATAAAATTATGGAAAGTCAGTCAAATCCTGCTCTTTAGTTAGTATTAAGACGTACTGTTAAATAATTCTAGTCAAATCTTACCATTTGTCGTATGGTGGTCCCGTCGTATCAGAGGAACCCGCTTGTCTCTGTAATGACAGTGCTGCCTCTGCACCCAGTGAACCTGGAAACCACAATAATAAATATATAACAATCACAACAATATTTTATTTCTTTTGTAAAAAAAAAATACTTCAGTTGCACAATTTTACTTCTACTTTTTTGTAACTTTTTGTTGAGGATACTAGATTTGAGAAGGTGACATAAGAAGTGACAGGCACAGAGTAAATAAAATAATTTGTTCCTTTTGTTTTATTCCACTTTGAAAACGGGGGGGGGGGGGTGTCCTAACATTGTAAGAGTTGAAGATCATTCTTGGAGAGCAGTAAAAGGTTTCCTCTTCATTAGTTCAAAGAATGCTCACTTGCTCCCTCCTTTACAGTGGCATTGTCCTCGGTTAAAAGCAACAAAAACACTCCCATCTCACCCACACCTCTGTCCTCTGCAGAGCACATGCACAAACACACACACTGTCTTTCACAGGCCGCTGGTTGCAGCTTTGATCTGATAAGAGCCTGGTCCTTGTGAGGATAGACGTAGTGAATCAAACAACAGTTCACAGACACAAACGTGCACGCACACACACATGCACGCACACACAATCATACATATCACTGTCAGGCCACTATTGTCCTCTTACACTTAAATCAGAGTGGAAGAGGTTGAGAATAAATACTATTGAGAGGCGGCTGCAGTCTTTTATGTCCTAAAAGCCTACTGGCTTTATTCTCCCTTCATGTTCTTCAATTAGACTCAATTAACAAATGCTCAGAGCTGGTCTCCACTACCCAGAAAAGACAGCTGTTAAAGCTAAGAACACTACACATGTGACATTAAATACACTAGACAGAATGTGGATGTGATATACATACAGATTTGTGAACAGAATTAATTCCGTTTCCCTGTTTTTATTTTTTCTTTACAATAGTGTAAATATTTAAGCAATTACTCATTAGCAAAATGAACATGGCCATTCTAATTTATTCTTCTTTAAAACCAAAAGCTATTAATTCACAATTAATATCCTATAAAAGAAACAGATTCATCAAATTGTAAAACAAAACAAAAATAAAAGACAGATTTAAGATATTGAAGATGATGGTAGTAAAAACAATCTTGTACATTTTTACTGCAATAAAAAACAAATTTGTTTTATACACTAAACAGGTCTGTGCTAATCTGTCACCCCGTCTAATTGAGTCTGTTTCATTTCAAAATATCTTCAAACCTGCACACAAGTTACTAAATACTAAACTAAAAACACCAAAAACAAAACCCATCTAATGAAATTCACATTCTCGCAGATAAACAGGGAAGTCGGTGCTCTCTGTGTGTGTATGTGCATGTGCATGTGCATGTGCACGTCAGTGTGGGTGTGTGTCCCAAAAGCCTTGTTAAAGCCCTCCAGCCCCTCCTCTGGAGAACCAGCCAGGACACACTGATCAATACACATGATAGGGAGCTAATCGCTCTCTGTCAAACCAGACCCTGCCAGCTGCTAATGGCACATGCTCTACAAGGAATGTGTATGTGTGTAAGATTGCACAGGCTTTAATAGCAGATTGAGTTCTCTTTAGGGAGGTTTGCTCAAGGTTAGACTCAGGGGACAATACTGTCTGTAACACTGACCCCTCTACCTTCAGGGCATTCATCATCAAACTGTCACAAACAGACAGCACTCACACACATACACACCCCAAATACAGTCCATATAAGGTAAAATAGATTTGAAATCATGAATAACTAAACTGACAATGTAGAAATAGAAACAAAACTCTGTTTTATGTTATATAATTCAAACTGAGGTACTGAAACATTTATATCAAAGTTATAATCTACCTATCTGGAATAAAAGTTAGACTAAAAAGAAAGAGAGTGATTGATTTACAGTGAGAGAACAATGTTTAAGATCAGGTAAAAAACACAAAGACAACTGAAATGATTCAGAAAAGACTTCTCTAAGTGAGTGCAGGGGAAAAGATCAGTGGAAAGCTCATAATTAAAGAGATGAGGTAGAACTGAAAGAGGCACAATATGAATATGTAGGAGGACAGAAAGATGGAGGTGTGTGTGTGTGTGTGTGTGTGTGTGTGTGTGTGTGTGTGTGTGTGTGTGTGTGTGTGTGTGTGTGTGTGTGTGTGTGTGTGTGTGTGTGTGTGTGTGTGTGTGTGTGTGCGTGCGTGCGTGCATGCGTGTATAAGTGCGACACTCTGTTGTCTCTATATGAATGAGTGGATGTGGTGGATGGCTGGCAGCTGCAGCAGTGTGATAGCCGAGCCAAGCTGCACAGATATCAGCCTTGACATTTTGGGCTTCACTACCCTCCTCTCAGCTCCCATGGGAAAGTGATGGCAAATGCACTGGCAGTGGACACATCCACCACCACCGATCACCCCCCCACAACACTGCCCTGCACCTGTCAATCATCAGCTCTCTGCTTCCTGACGCTCTCTCAGACCTGACCTGATCCCAGTCCGGGTCGGAACTATTACAGCAGGCAGTAGTGAATACAGAGGATGACCCACCATCACCAAACTGTACAGCACAGTGCTGATTCCTATCTGGTTTCAGCCCCACCACACAGCCACCCACCAACTCTCTGCCTATTCATTCAGTCTCTCATCTCAAGCAGCCAGACTGAAAGCCCTGACCACAGAGGAAAAATAGTACAGAGAAGGTTTGTGTGTGTTACCAGTGACTAAAAGACAGTGAAAGAGTGGAAGCTCCACAGTGGAAAGCACTGAAGGACGGAAGGGGGAGCTGAATAAAGTAAAGGAGCAAAAAAAGATAACAGGCAGATACACTCTGGCCCCTCCTTGAGCCTTTTTTAGGGCACCTCTTGGCCCTCTCTCCCTCCTTTGCCTCACTCTCCCTGAGTCTCCATCCTCATCCACCCTTGGGCCCTCTGGTGTGTTGCTCATTCCATTGTGTCAGCCTTCAGAAGTACTCAGTTTGAGTGGCAGGCCGTCACAGATCAGTTCCCAGCTAAAGCGGCCCGGCAGGCCAGGGTGACGGGCCAGGAAGGGATCTAAGTGGGGTTTATCAGCGCTTCTTAACGCCTCTCCAGCTCTCTGACACAAAAGAGAGGGGGTATTAAACATCTAAAGCAAACCAAAAGGCGTGAAAGCTCCTTATAGGGCCGCGGGATTGCGGATGTGACTGGAGTCTAAAAAGAAAAATAAAAAAAATAAAATAAAAAAATCAGAGGCGAACACATACACATGCCTCAGCAGTGAGAAAGAATCGAAGGAAAATTCAAATGTTTTTTTTTTCTCCATTCTGTGCAAATGGAAGAGTGGGTGGGAGAGAGAAAGAAAACTGTGGAGAAAACCAGCTTAACAATGTTTTCTAGTTCTCTATCTGCTATAAGCTGATCAATAACAACCTCCTTTCAGAAGCCCATTCTTTGCTTGAGTTTAATTATTTTAGGTATGACAGATAATTAAATATTCATATTATGACCTTTAAACCTTCCACAACACAAACATCTAGTATCATTTTAGACCCATATCACACTCTATAGCTATTAAAGACTGTGGGATAAATGAAGAGAACTGTTGGATTAAACTTGATTCTGGGAGTTTGTTTGCTCCGATAATAAAAAAAACTGAAAATAAAAATGCTTACATAAGCAAAGTGAAAAAGTACAATTTGTAATCTGTGGTTTATAAATCTCAAATCCATCTGTATCATATTTCTTGCAATTCATTTTCCTATTTCCTAAATACTAGATTACAAAAGCACAACAGCAATTCTAAAAGTTGTGACTTTGTGTAAATGCAATGTTCTGCTAATCTTCTGTTAATCCAGAGAACAGAACATAAACAACATGCCAGATGTTGAAACTGATATTTTACAATTTCATAGAAATGCAGCAATACATCTCAAAAAAAGTTGAAACTGGGTGATGTTGACCATTAAGTAGCATCTCCTCTTCTTTTAACATCTGTCTGTAAACATCTGGGAAGTGAAGAGACCTGCTGCAGGAGTTTTAGGAACACATATTGTCTATTCTTCTCTAGTTCTAGCAACTTAACAGTCCTGGGCCTTTTGTAGCAAGAGTTTTCTTTTCATGATAATTCTGTTGGTGAAAGTTCTGGACTGCAGGCAGGTCAGTTCAGCATGTGGACTCTTCTCCTGTGAGGTCATGCTGTTGTGATGGATGCTTTCTGAACATTGTCTTGCTGAAATATGCAAGATGCAAGATGAAAAATACATTGTCCAGATGGAAGAGCTGTTGTTCCAGAACCTTTACTTACATTTAAACATTAATGGAGCCTTTCCAGATGTGTAAGCTTTCATCAGAGAGGCAGGGTTTTAAACTGTGCACTGATAACAAGCTGAATGGTCCTTCTCATCTTTAAGACAGAGCATGAATAGTTTCTGAAAAGATTTTCACATTTGCACCAAATCTGACCACAGAACAGTTCTTCACTTCACCTCACAGCAATTTAAAACAGTTTTTACCCAGAATTAGAACTGGAGTTGTTTTTTCCTGACACATTAATGTGAAAGGGCAAATAAAATATATGAAAATTAAAGACCTGCATATGAGACCGTTTGAATTTTAAGAATGCAGTGTTGTGTGTTTTACGGATACGTGACTGTGAGAGGATTGTCTGAGCACCAACACCTCTACCTGGTTTTCAGACACTGGGACTACACATAGAGCAGCATATCCAAAGAGAATAAATCCAAAATAATCTTGGATGAGTTATTCATGTGCATCTCATTGGTCTTCTACATAAAACCTTCTAAAAACTTGAAAACTTTAGCTTTAACTTCTCAGTGCATTGCTGTTACTTTGAGTGCTTGCAGCAGTAAACTCCATCAGCTACTCAGTTTCACTAAAAAGACTTCAGAAAAAGAATCAGACTACAGGACTGCAAACACAGATTTACTGTATGTGTGTATTAAGTGTGTAATACACCAGCAGGGGCCAGTGTGTGTATGTCAGAGCCTGGCAGGGGGTGTGTATCAGAGACATTTTGTAAAAGGTTATTGTAGAGTTCATTCAGAAACATGCTTGTGCATTGTAGAGTGAAACTGCAAGACGTTTAATAGTTCGGAAGGTTCAGATGACAGTAAAGGCTATTTCAAATAAATAGAATTGGAAAAACAAGATCATCTTTATTCTTATTCTGTTTCTGAATTCATGATATCAAATCTGCCCCCAATATGTTAGCAGACTTAAAGTGTATCTCCCTTTATCTTTGCATTGAAACTCACATGTTTCTGTTGCATTGTTTTTCCACAGAACTGCCTATTCTATTTAAATATAACAGCTGATTGTTGACATGTTGACAGACTGCTATAACAGACACATTTACCCAGTGAAAAACCTTCACCTCATCTTGAAATTTGGTCCAAAAATATTTGTCCACTATAAATATGTTTTCTAACATTTCTAAAAAGATGTATTTTATTTTTTAGAAATCCCATTCAGTCCAAAAGCAGGTAGGTTGTTGCATTTTGTTTTCTGACAGCTTTACTATAATTCATAAATGCGCATATGATTTAAGGGCTTGAAGCATTTAAATATATATAACTACAAACTTTCAAATTCCAATTCTTTCCTGGTCAAGTGATGAACTCTTGACGTCTTATGGAGAAAAAAAGACATGTTTTTAAAGCAAAATCTAAAAACTGTTTCAGGCCAGGAAAAGAGAAAACGATGACAAGTTTTATAAGAGGGGAGATCTGATATGAAAACAATGACTCATTAGTAAAAACTAACTACAAAGCTGCAATCCACTATTTCATCTGAGCAGCCTAGTGAGGTAGAGGCATGAGGTAGAAACTGGTGAGTGTTGAAGTGGAGATTGAAGGAGAGATGGGAGAAAACAGGATGGACAAACATCTGGACAGAGGAACGTAGAGTATGTGTAACGATTTGTCAAAAGGCCAGTTAATGTAGCTAATAGGCTGTAATTTAGTTTGATAACATGTAACCCGACATGAAGGTCTTCCATAAACTTGCAACATTATTGTCTGCTTTTATCTTGAAAATACTAAATATTTTTTATTGCCCAAAAGCCTAAAACATCTCGTAAATAAAAACTAGTAATAGATGATGTTACCTGTCCTGAAGCTAAAAACATCTGTCTACATTAAAAACAATCCTGACAAACAGCTTTTTATGGAAGGACATTTAATGATTCTTGAACAGCTGGTGAAGAAAACCAAATTTATCCACATGCAGAAGCTAATTTTTATATTACATGTATGAAAATGTGGGACATTTAAATGGTGTAAATTGATTTTCACCTAAAGTTATGAAAGTAGAAAAGTAATTAAATTTGCAGTTTAATGAAACCATGACCCATACATGTACTCACTGGAGACGAAACATAAAGTATTTCAATTAATCACATGAACACTGACGCAGATGAAACTGAATCAGGGATTGGAATATTTCTTTTTGCTTGTTGAGTTCACATGTGTGGAAATAGGCTATTGTTTTGTGTGTTTTTATTGTGTGTGTGTGTGTGTGTGTGTATGTGTTACTGAAGGGGACATGGTGGAGAAGGGCCAAAGGTCCAGGGCACCCCGGAGAACACACAGGGCCAAAGCCACATCTCCAGCCCTTCCTCTCAACCCGCCTCCTTCACCCTGTGCTGTCACGGGATATCTCTGAGGGTGACGGTTTCCCTGGCAACTAAAGCCCAGTCAGGCGGCATTGTGTGCTCAGAC
>SSNP01000013.1:1176445-1186445 GCA_006937955.1 Pachypanchax playfairii | reverse complement strand
GGGTTGCCTAATACGGTGAATAGTCCGGCACAGCGAGGCTGGTACTGTGGAGTCCGCAGGTCGAGCAAGCCCTGGGATATGTGGTGATTATTGACCTTAATTGCTTGCAATAGAGGATTCCTGACATGTGTCTAGCGTGTCGTGTGACAAAGTCTTTAGCAGCTCATGCTAACACAGAGCAGCAGGTGGCTGAAGTGTAGAGAAATCCGGCTGTGGGTTCGGCTGGAGGATACCTCGGAGGATTTTGTGGCTGGGTGGAGAAGTGAGGAGTGCAGGATGGTGTGAGGAGGACAGAAAGTTTGGTTTGCTCGAGAAGAGCCGGGGGCAGAAATGTAAACTCTTTGCCACGGACTGAATCGATGACTGAGCTAGAGGTAGGAGTCTTCATATGTCAGAGTCAGTGTGATCAGCGGGGCTGGAGAACATGATTAGTGAACTGAACTCATGATATTTTGTCATCCTTCTCGGATCGGGGATCAAAGTGGGTTTGGTGAGGAATATTTATGGCATTTGAGCGCACACGGGGAGTCACGAGCCTGACACCCTGATGGCTGGATGCTGGGTTTTGTTGTTGTAGTGTTCATCTTCCATATTCCATCTTTAAGTTTGCAACAGGTTGACAATATGATGTTTTAGAACTTTATTGTCAATCAATCAGAAGTGAAAACGAGAACATAGACATTTTTACAATGTTTTTTTGTAAAGGTTGATTATTTACATGAAGTGCACAAATAAATTTGCAGTTGTTAGTACAGTGAGCCACATTAATATTTTATTTAAAATGCTGAACCTGAAGAAAATTCAAATTGACATTTATTTTTTTCTCAACCACTTTTTTTAAAAACATTGAGTTCAGCTGATCTGCTCTATAACAGTTACAGTTACTTATGCCATGTTCTTATGTAGTAAGGTTAAAAATGTATACAGCAAGCCATCATCATCAAGCAACACACACATTTACATTGTGTTGTGCTGCTTGCCACATACTGTAATTATTGTGTTGCACCAATCAGATTGTTTTATGTATGAATTTCTGCTACAATATGGACAAAACTTTTTAAAAATCACAAGCCTTTACTTTTGATCATAAAGATAATCATGTAAATTATGATCTCACATGGACATCGTGTTTTTAAGATATTATTTTTGATGTATCATAAGAATAAAAACAGGCAAAAAGATGCAAAAAATATAAAGCGATGTGTCACAAATTTGTTAATTTGACACTGCTGATAGTGGATGAACTTGATATATATACAAATTTACATTCAGACAATTTACAAACTGTATATAAAGATTAGAAAAGTATTTCAAACTAAACAAACACACACACACACACACACACACACATCCTTTAGTGTCTAGAAGAGTAGGTTCACTGGAAAACAATATGAGACCAATCAGGGGGCCATTGGTGTGGCTCTCCCTCTGTTAATGAAGGCACTTTGAAAAGGTAATCTAATTCACTGGCTGCAATTAAGGCTGGGAACGCCTTGTCACTATCAATTATCCACTCCTTCACTCATGTTCTCCGTGTGCGGACGCTGAGCCTGCCTGAAACACAGTCCTGTTGGACAAATCAACCTGATCCGCCAGCCACTCATGAGAACACTAATCATGAGGCCCTTCCAATGAACACAAACACTTTCCCACACATAGATGTTGAATGTTTGAATTATTATGCTCCAAAATGAGGAAACTAGACCTGATTTAAGATGGTTTTTGCTGGTTGGATTCCATAAACTCCTACAGACTAAAGGTCACATGACACATTCCCAGTTTTTTATCCATTTCAGATATTTTCTACTACAAGTAAATGATAAATGGTAAATGTGTATTTGTATAGCACTTTATGAGTCAGAGGGCATAAAGCACTTCAAACTACAATTTATTTTAATTGCTAAAAAGTAAGTGGAAGAATTGCAAAAACATGCACACCTCCACACGGATGAAAACGTTTTAGAACACATAAATACACTCGTAAAATACAGTATGATTGTAAAAGGTGTGTAAGACATTAGAAACAATTAAATTGAATAATATATTTGATTTGTTGGTGTTTGTTGATTGAGGTCTGAGTGAGGTTGTTGACTAAACCTTTGTTACAAACATCTGATTAAAAATAGGTCATGAAAAATTATTATAATGAATATGTTTTTTGTGGGCCAAGAAATTAACAGTGATCCTGTATCTACATCTGAATAGTTTAGTTCCTAATAACATTTTCGTTTTTTAAAGGTCTTGTATCATGCAAAATCAACTTTTTGGAGTTTTTAATCATGTTGTGATGCTTTTTCCTTATTTCTTTCTGATTACATCACTGGTCATCATTCTCTTGACGCTGCAAGATAAACACAAGGACTCACATACAACCATCCCAACATGCACTGAGTCAGTTAATGTAGTTAGAGTAATCGCAGCATCTCAATTACAAGCCGATTTACTGATTAGAATCATTAAAAACACAAACTATTTAATATATAAACCTTTTATATAACAAATATCACTTATTTAGCGTCTACAAACCTCAGAGTTGGACTTGGAGTCTTCTAAATGAATCATCCACATGAGCTTTATACCACGCTGATAATGACAGCATCTAGCACACAAATAAAAATGGAAAAAATGGAAAGCAAAACAACCGAAGGGGGGCAGAGATGGACAGAAAAGGCATAAATAGTAAACAAAAACAAACACAGACATCAGAAGTCATTGAGGCAGTGTGCCAGAGCTGTGTGAGGTAGTCCACCCTATGGAGAAAACAGCAGCATGTGTGTTTGCTGACAGCCCCACAGGGACTGCAGACTCCACAGGCCCTACTGTGGAAGAGCAGAAAACGGCGAATGAAGAGAAGGCTGGATGATGAAGAGGTATGGTAGGGGGCTAAATGGGGTGAGCAGTTAAGCTTTGTTGGTTACAGTACTGGCAGGAAATGCAACAATGGCAAAGGGATGGGGTGTAAGTCAAACAATCCAGCATGAAGGGACAAAAAATAAGTGTTTATGAGATTTTTTTTTTAAATACTTTCATGCTTAAAAACATTGAACCATTACACCTTAAAAAGGAAATACAGACGTTGTTATTTAGTTTATGGTTTAAATAAACAGTTTCTCTCTTGTAAATTTTCAGTTTAGTAATTTTGGCCATCACTGGGATCCATTCTACCCAGTACTTGTCAAGGTGTAGTAATATGAAGAAAGACAGTCCAATGCATTCTTGAGTTGAGGTGAAATAACTAAATGAACTAATTTATTCAACAGCAACAATGTCACAGGTGAACCTTAATGAAAGATTTATTTTAAAAACCTCTGATTAACACGAGACTCCTAAATCCTCATTTACATTCATTCATTTTTTTAATTGTTTGTGAAACTATTCTACGCAAGATTTGCAGCACAACACCAATTTTAAGGTTTTTTTCCTCTCCTAGGATTGTATTGAAGAATTCTGTGTTTGTGTTCATGATTCCTTTCGCTTGTCCACCATCGTCTTTTATCTTGCTTATCTCTCTGTTTCTCTCTCTCTCTCTCTCTCTCTCTCCATTTCAATATTGAAGAGAGTTTTATTAAGGGCTAGACTCGGATGTGCCGAGGCGCTCTCAGTAATTTTCCTACAAAGTGCTTTAATCCATCACACGGCTAACATGTGGCCTTTGCAGCCATACATCATCTAAACCCACAGAGAGAAATAGAGGGAGTAGTAGCATAATTTCTGCTCTCCTCCACCCTCGTACCACCTTCTACTTCCTCCTTCTTCTTCTGCTGCTCTACCTTTGTGTCCTGCTGGAGTTTCCCGCCTGGGAGGGGAACCACATTTTCCACACATATTCCACAGTCAGGTCATCTCCCCATTTACAAATGAAAGTGAGGTATGTGCAAAAAAAAAAATGGAGTGAGGGGATGGCTGTAAGCAAAGAGAAAATGAAAGAGATTGAGATAGGCGTGAGTGAATGAGTGAGGGGATGAATGTGTAAGACTGAGAGAGAGAGAGAAATAAAGAAAGAGATAAGGAAAATGGAGAAAAGCTTTCTGGATTGAGAGAAATTGCGGACAAAAGCAGGTGATAGAAGGGTAGCCTGTGTGTGTGGATGTGTTCAGATGTGGAGTCTGTGCATGTTTCGTGCACTCTGTGTGTGTTTCTGTACATGCATGAGGAAATAGAAACAAGTAGCAAAAGAGTGGAGATGAGGGAGAAAATAAGCAGTGAATTTCCCAGCATGCAGCTGGTGCAGCATTGCCCTCTCTGTTGCCCCCGGCCAACACCTGCTTCCATTTCGCTTCCTCCGCCCTCCTCGCACTGAGGAGCTGAGATGAACTCTGGGCCCCCTGACTAATGGAATGGGCCCTCGCTCCCGACCATTAGAGGATTGGTGTCCCTTTTGGCACCCCCGGGTGCCCTACGGTACAGAAACACGTGAAGAAGGGGCAAGGGAGAAGATAGTGGCAGGTTAGTCTTTTTCCTCTTGCTTAATGCACACACACACACACACACACACACACAAACACGGTCATAACAGCCTGAAGTGCTTCAGCCAGAGAAAGACTTGACATAGCTTAGCATCTGATTGATGCTATATTAAAAATTCAGAATCCGGTGCAACATGACAAAGTTTACGAGAAGAAGCTCTCTGAACATGTACGGCAGCAGCCCCAGCTGATTGTAAAGTGTTTGTGTGATTTCATTTTGCTGGTAAATCTGGTGCTCTACCTCTTTATTCAGATGGAATGTACACCTCGAGTGTTCAGAGGAAGAGAATGGAGGGGAGGGGAAGAGAAGGAGTGGGAGGGGGGAGACCATGGGGCAGACTGAGGTTTGAATCTCTTGATGAGCTGATAACACATCCACAGACAGAGAGCCAAGCTGTGCTGTAGTAATGTTATGCTAACGATATGGTAATGACATGCTAATCTGCCAGCAGTATTCCACCTCAGTGGAGAGAAGGGGAGGCCTCTCACCATTGGTTGGAGACCAGGGACTTCCTGAAGTCAAAGTTCAAAACATATCCAGGATACACACACACGCTTACACACGTGCATGGGGGGGAACTAACTTCATGCGAAGCAGTGATTTCATCTTGAATAAAAGCAATAAAAGACACCGACCTAATCTGCCTTTAATCAGATTTGCAAACTCTTAACAAAGCAAGAAACAATACGTGTAAACAATTCAGTATTATGTGATGCAATTTAAAAACTAGGTCGGCTGTAATGTGAGTAAGCCTGTGAGCCTTATCAACATGTAATATCAAGACGCTGTGCTGTTGTTCTGTGCTGAAATAAAGTGAAACAGAAAATCATCCATTTTAGATTGAGAGCGGACTCTTTCTCGCTTTGTTAGGGGAGTGTGAACGTCTGCGACTGTGATAGCTGCCATTACCTGTGTAACAAGAATATTTCTTACTGAATATAATGACAGCAAAACACCACAGCAGCCATGTTTAGAGACAAGCCCTAATAACATGAAAATACAATCCTTTTGCTACATTTTACTGCTTTACATCTTTTGGGGATAAAATAATTGACCATTTAATTCAAATGTCTTTTGACAAACTATAAGCCCCCCCAATCTTTTGTGCAAGACACAAGCCGGAAAAAAATACAAACACAAACAGGAAAGGCTTTAATCTCTCACTATAAAGGAGACATCTGCAAAAACTAACCAATAGTAAATCTGTCCATTTGGCATGAAGACATCATCTCAGGTGTTTTGCTTATTTTTTATAGTTACAGAATGGATATGTCAAGGTTGCACAATGGAGACACGCGTTGACATTTTCCTGGATGCAGTGCACTAAATCGAAAAGACCAACAATATGTTGAGTGCCAGCATGGAGACATTTGATTCCCACTCCACTTGCACGGCATTAGTGCCGGCGTGCCAGCAAACATCACAATCCTCCCAAGCTGGCATCAGGTTTGTCAGACATTCCATTCCACTTTAATGTTTTCAAAACTATCCTATATATCATAGCACACTGTAAAGCTTTCACCTCTTATTCACACAAAATATTTGCATCACGAAAAGCAGTAAATCACAGGTGACACAATTAAAACAGGTTTGACTAAACAAAGGCGATTTAGAGTCACTGACATTTAGCATCAGCTTCTGGCGACAGGCGTGCAAAGGAAGCCAGTCAGCAGATTGGACCTGGGGGATCCAGAAAACAAGGACTGTCTGAGATCATCTCTGGGTGTCATGCTGCTGTTGTGGACACCTGTATCCTGCACAATTAATGTGGATCTTCTAGATTACACCACTGCAAGTCATTCTACACTCTACCACCATTTTACACAACAAGATGCATAAAATAGTGAAGTTGTTAGAAACAAAAAGTTGTTTTCAGATGTTTCTGTCATTACATGTTAAAACTGCATCTAAAAAAACACATTACATAAAAAAATCTGAAAGGAACAGAGACGAGCTGGGTGTTTGTGTGCATACGTGAGGGACAATGAAAAAAAGAGAGACGGGCTGAGAAGGAGACACGGGGGTGGACTGTCCAATACACGCCTGATAAAGGTCAAAGTCATGTTTTATTCATGATCCAGGCGGCAGCAACGGCAGCAGCAGAGCAGCAGGGCCAAGGTTACAATGAGCTGGCGTCCCCACTCCCCAGAGTAAACTCAGCACACGCCGAGCCATCGGCCACTCCCAATAACTCTAATCAATACTGTCAAAATGCACATGCACACACATGCACGCACCTGTCAGTATCACACACACATAACTCAGATGTCCATATGAATACCTGCACAAAATAAATGTGATTTACATTTAAAAGTGTAAATTATTTACTTTATCGTGTGATTCATCGTGAATTCTGTGATTCAGTGTTTGTTTCTTTCACCTTTATGTCACAGTAAATATCAAGTCAAATACAAAACTATGAACAATAAACACATGCAATAATAATTTAAATAGTTTTATTTATTTAAAATAAGAAAAAAGTAATTATAGATTGTTTTTAATGTTTCACTCTACTGCCTTCAACTGTCATAATTTTTCCTTAGAATATGTTTGACTAAAAAGAAAGAATATACCTATAAATTGCATTAAGAATTATTTTACATTTATTTAGAAAGAAGCAGATAAATAAACAATCCCTTTCTAAATTCTTAATATAAAAGAACAAAGTCTCCCAAACCTTTCAGATCTTTCTGTGAATCAAATAGATCACACTTAGCACTTAGGTAGAATTGCAAACATCAAAACCTCACGGTTTTAATTTTTAGTGAAACTCAGTCAAATTTTAAAGTAGTACTTAAAGATTTACCAACTAAAGTAACCTTTAGAGTATTGATGTCACATTTATCACATTTATTCTGTGAGAAATGGAGAGACGTTAGCATGACAGATTAAAACTCAGGCAAACTTAAAGAGGCCATTTCATACAAATTTCAGGACTTTGTGGTTATTAACCAGTAATATGAAACATTTTATATCTAAAAAATGTCAGGAAACACTGATTATGATTCATTATTCGAATTTGCTGGACTCTGATTGGCTGACAAACTAGCCTATCAGAGCAAGGTATACTGTTTCCTGCCCCTCTGCGCATGGCAACATCAGACGTCGTGTCTTCCTGTTTGATACGTCTTTTGCTAACAGCTTTTAGCCAGCAGCATGCTAGGTGTGGTTTCAACTGCAGGAGCTGATGAATACTAACAAACAAAGGAGTTGTAACGAAACAGATACAGGCCGTTTAGACTCGGGAGAGCTCGGGTTTTATCACCACCTGCGTAGTTTAAGAGATTAAAACTGAAAGAGAAGTTGTTGACCTGTTTTCACACCCACTATGAAGGTAAGAACACCTGTGGAGCTAAAATATTCAACAGAAACCTCAGAAAAACCGTTTTTAATGGAAGGGCCTCTTTAAGGACTTGAGCATCTCCAGTGCCATTCAGCTAGAGCTTTTACCCAAATACAGGAATTTCTCCCAAACTAGACAAGTCGACTGCAGATAAATTTGTGCAAATATACATGTGTGGCTTTTTATGTGTGTGAGTGAGAGTGTGTGTGACTCTGCATGTCTTTGATCAGATATAAAATATTCTGAAATGCTGCTGTAATTTGATGAAAGTCAGATATCCCTCAAGTAGGAAATAGAAGTCAGCACTTTGGCAGCTCTGGCAAAGAAAAAAAAAGCCCCACTTACGGGATTTTACAGCTGCAGCTGCAGCCCCATAGGCGGAGGGAATAACTGTAGTTTTAAACGTGCACTGACCCGTTGTATGAACTCCAGCCCGTGTTGTTCGGCCAGGGCTCTGGCAGCTCTAGAGCCTCCGTCCATCTGAACAGCATAGAAGACATTGGTATTGGTCCCATGATGCCCCTCTGTGGTCACAAGTTTCCTCTGCAGCAGGCAGCAACACACCAGCAAAAACGAACTGAACATGAAGCCTTCAGAAGAGAAAAGGACAAGCCTTTGTTTTATAATACATTGTTAAACTTACTCATGCATATCATAAAGGTTTTAGAATGTTAATTCCCTTCAATGTTTAATCACAAAAGATGTTCGGACTCTTTTTCTACAAGTAAAACTGAAAAGACTTGTGGTTAAGAAAAGCATTACCATTATTATTGCATCATCTAAATATTTATTGTTGCTAAATTTCCTGTCTATCTTTTCCACATCTGCACAGTTCTTTTTACAATTATTTAATTGAGATATTGTTTCAAATCTGAACATTTCACATCATCTTTCATGAGCACAATGATTTGCACCAGTAGTTAATTCTCCAAATGTTCTTGCTTTTCTTCTTTAGAATGTCGTGATGCAAATCTGACTTCATTTATATCTACATAAGAGAAAAAACACCTACAGATATTACCATAATGCTTTAAATACCATCGAAGTGCACAAATGAGTTTAAATAGTGTAGGTTCCAACAGAGTAATGGACATTGGCAATTGCGAAACAATTTGCCCACAGCCACCTCCTCTGTACTTTTGCATAAAATCCACAACAGCTCCCACCTACATGATGTGAACCACCCACCTGTAGACACACAGACCAAAAAGTCCAGGAGAAATCTCTCACCCCGCGCGATGAAAGCTAGAACTCTGGCATCGGGGGCCCCAAGCGAGACAACACAGTTCACAACCCACACGTTTAATCTCCCAGCCTTGATGCAAATACTTCTGAGAGAAGAAAAACTGCAGCGCTCACACTGTGTGAACTAACTTCCCCATTCAAACTAAACAGGAACTTTATCAATCTGCTTTTAAATGATTGTACTTTCTTGTGAACTATGGTTAGAACTAAAAGTTATCATCTCACACTTATCTGCTCTTCAAGTTAAACACCCAACGCACTCTCAGAATGATGTAGAGTTGAAGCACAATCATTTTTAAAACATTACTTTACGAAGCAACACAAAATATATTTACTGCTAATAAGTGATAGTTTGTTTTTGACAATTTAAAGTATAATCTAATTTTTCTTTAAAGAGGCCATTTCATACAAATTTCAGGACTTTGTGGTTATTTCTGAAGTATTAACCTGTAATATGAAACATTTTATTGCTGAAAAACGTCAGGAAACACTGATTAACAGACCTTTCAATCTGTCTGCATTAAAATTCGGGTGGTTCCGGCTCCTTCCGTCAGGCTTCGAGCAGCAGCTCGTTCATATTCATTATTCTAATTTGCTGGACTCTGATTGGCTAACAAACTAGCCTATGAGAGCAAGGTATACTGTTTTCTGCCCCGCTGCGCATGTCAACGTCATGTCTTCCTGTTTGCTATGTCTTATGCTAACAGCTTTTAGCCAGCAGCATGCTAGGCGTGGTTTCAACTGCGGGAGCTGCCGAATACTAATGATCAAAGGAGTTGTGACAAAACAGATACAGGCCGTTCGAACTCGGGAGAACTCAGGTTTTATCTCCACCTGCGTAGTTTGAGAGACTAAAACTGAAAGAAAAGTTGCTGACCTGTTTTCACACCCACTATGAAGGTAAGAACACCTGTGGAGCTAAAATATTCAACAGAAACCTCAGAA